>LOEQ01005081.1:226664-237201 GCA_001685075.1 Bramus lutescens
CAGACAGACAGACAGACAGACAGAGAGACAGATAGATTTTGCTGTCTCATCCTCACTCGGTTCTCTCAAACTCAAGCTAGGCTTTTCTCTGTCCTACAGGCCTTGAGGTACAGGCCCTGAAACAATTTTGGCCCAACACCACCTCAATTAAGCTAACTTAGATGATCTTTCACGAGCATGCCCAAAGTCTTGTCTCTGATGTGATAATGATAATCTTTCACGAGCATGCCCGATGGCTGATCTCTAGGGTGATTCTTGGTAATGTCAAGTTGACAATAGTAATCATCACCCAGACTTAGAGGAAACATAGTCTTAAAGCTGGAAGGACAGACATAGCCATCCCATCATCCATTCTGTATTTCCTACGTCCTCGGGTCACCCTTTTGGCTCATCAACGGATAAGGATCCAGGATTACTATGTTGGAAGTAAGACACTTTAAAGAAACAGACTGACTGAATTAAGACACAGCTTTTTTTTAATCTCATCTGCTATGGATTTTAGGAGACAGATGTTTGAAATAGCAAACAGGTTTGATACTAGAGATAGTTCTGTGTGAAAAGTAGCTGCCATTGCAATCTGCGCTCTTTAGAACATAGCTCATTCAGAAGTGATCAGACTTGGGCTCTGGTGTATCCTTTCCCAAGATCACAAGAGACTGACAGCAGACTGCTCCAGAGCTGGCTGCATTCTGGTCAGGGCTTCCTGATATTAAGGAAACCTATTAATCATCAAATGCTTGTCTGGGAAACAAGGGAAGCCCTTTGTCTCAGAACCCCTGAACTGTGTATAGTCATGGTCAACTCAAGAGCAGCTATGTCTGATCTGCATAAAGATCACATTATCAAATCAATTTCCCAAGTCAGCAGTGCATTCTCATCTTACTGAGGTTACTCTCCTTGAGCACAGCAGCAATCATGTTTCTCTTAATACTGGCATCCGTGGGTGAAAATAGGCTATGTCATGACCCTGAACACATCTCTCTTCCTGGACTTTTTAATTTCACAAGGGTGATTACTGTGTATTTGACATAATTAGGGTGGCCCTTGTTTTGTTTTTTTCCTTCTTTCTTTGACACTTCCAAATGTAAGCTCCTTGTCACTGGCAATTGCTGTTGTGCCATAAACAAGTCACCTGGGCATCTTTATTTTTCAAGAATTTAAAAATAATTTGTAGTTAGCATACAAAATAACGGGCTTCACTGTGACATATTTTCATGCATATGTATCATTGTGCTTGGCTCCTAGCTACTACCTTTGAGTTTCTCCTGATTGTTGGCATAACCACTCTCAGGCACTCGGGGAGATGTTTCAATCTGTTTGGTTTGTATTGACCCATCACAGCTAGAAAAATGTCACTAAGATGTGTCATCTATAAAAGAAAGAAGATGTCTGAACACCTTCAGGTTAGAGTGAAATTTCAGGACCTTTGCATAGACTCATAGAGATGAACACAGTTGATGCTGTGGGAGGAAATGGCTTTTAGGAGACGGAAAGTTTGGTGAATTTGTGCTAGAAGTGGACATTTTAGCTTCCTGAGCTAGAGAGTAAAGAGACTAAGCAGGATTTGCCATTAGCTACTATAACAACAACAAAAAGAAAGGCCATTGTTTGTTTCGTTATTGTCTTATGTGGGAGCTGAAAATTGAACCCAAAGCTCTGTGTACATTAAGCATTAGTTCTACTATGGAGCTTTACTCCCAGCCTCCTTGAACTTAATTTTGATAGATTACAAGATGTCATAATTCTTGACCAATAGATCAAATGGCCTCATATGTGCAAAGCACAATGCTTAGCCTCATATGGACTTTGAGTGCTCCGCAGCAGGAGGGATTTTCACAGCCATTGTGACAGCTGTAAACAATTACTGCTAATACTAGTTTAGAGTGTTTGCTATCTGAAAATGAAGAAATATTTTTAGATTGGAGATTCTGTTCCTTCAATAATATTACTAATTTAAAATTTTTCATAGCTACAGCATCAAAATATATTACCATTTCAGCATCTATTTTAGGAATCTCAGGCAAAGAGACAGACGGACAGCAATGGTGGGACCATCATGGACACATTGGGTGATTTCTACAGTGATATTTCAAGGGGTGCAAAATAGGATTCTTTTAGCCTTCCATAGAAGTGAATGGTCCTGGAGAGGGAAGAGGATGGTGAGCCAAAATCAAGAACAGACTAAGCACCAAAAAGTGATTGTAGAGTCCCAGCCAAGGACTGGGGTGAAGACTATGAGACCAACCAGTGAGATTGGGCCAGCAGAGACACACCAGGTCATAGAGGACTAGCTGAGACCATCAAAGACACACCAGGTCATACATAGAAGAGTAGCTGGGACCAGCAAAGACATACCAAGTCATTTAAGAGTAGGTGTGACCAGCAGAGACACACCAGGTCATAGAGGAGTAGCTGGGACCAGCAGAGACACACCAGGTCATAGAGGAGTAGCTGGGAACATTTAATTGAGAAATTCTAGTTGGTGGGTTCTCAAAGCTAAGTCAGTGATCAGACAAGTACAAGGCTGAAGATTCTGTAAACAACAAACTAAATGCTCACGAAAGGCATGGAAAGAATGGAGAAGATGAGAATGAACACCTCCTGTGAAGCCAGATGACACCAGGGTGGAGTGTGGGAGAGCTCCCAGGAACCACTGTTTTGGTTTCAAAGTCTCCCTGAAACTAAGTAGCATAGTGTACCCAGCCCAGATTAATTGTGTGTGTGTGTGTGTGTGTGTGTGTGTGCATGCCTGGTGTGCTCATATGCAATAGTGAGCAAGTAGAGGTCAGAGGCCAGTCTGTAAGTGTTGGGTCCTTTGTACTGAACTTAGGTCCTCAGACTTGGTGGTAAGTGCCTTTAACCACCAAGCTATCTTGCTAGTTACCTCTCTTTATATAGCCCTTTCTTCTCATAAACAGCTCACACCGGAAACCTAGCACAGCACACTGCATCAAATGTGTCCCACCAAGTCATATTTGTGCCCTCTTAAAAAGAGGATTCAAACAGTAGCCAGTTCTGAGGACAATGCTGGATGCCACAAAGAACAAAGCCCTTCAAGCAAGGCTGACTGGGCTTAAATGGTGTAGCCACCTGCATTTCAGCTTTGTTACTTTAGCTCCTTTATTTAACTCCTCTGAAAGTGAATTCTGCACTCTAAAAGAAGAACAATAAGGTGGTCTGTCATAACAAGAGAATTAGAGATAATAAATGGAGTTGACGAGCATATCCTGGAAACAGGCTTTTTCTTCTTTAAAAAAAGTTATGGTGTCTCTTAACTATTGAAATAGATGAAATACTTATTTTTATGTGCATGAGAGCTTTGTCACTTACCTTCTGCTTACATAGTCATGATAATGGCAGGTCACAAATATCTCCTGGAGACCCAACAGCACACCTTTGTGTTTTCAATTGGACAGCTCTCTAGGACCTTGTTCTCACTTTTAAAAATTATATTAGACTTATAAAGTCTTATGTTCCTTATGGCAGAAGGGAAAGTATAAACATATATGCTTATACTTTCCTTATAGTTATAAAACATGTGTGTATAGCTTCCATATGTTTTAGAGATCATTAAAAAAATTCACATGCATGTATTTTTTCTTTATTTTTCCAACACTTCTACAAAATGAAGCCTGACTGTCCCCTGTGAATCTGTCATGTTTCCACACACTGATCTCTTGTTTAACTCTTCCTGGAACACATGCTGTCCTAAAGCCATGATAAATAAATCTGTAGACATGTTGGGACTGAAATTATATTGAATGTGTGTGCTCTAAAGCTTTCCTTTCCAGGGGCTTCCTAGAATGAGCTCCGGGGTAAAAGAATGAGGTACTTTCATGTAAGATGTGGTGTGAAGGAGCTGTGGAAATTGCCTAACACGCAGGGGTGAGGTCCTTGCGGGGAAGCAGATGGAAGAAGGAGATGGTTGTAGAGAAATCCTTGGATTGCTTCATTCCTGGGTATTGGAGACTCAGCCAGGTTCTCATGTGCTGTACACGAGAGCTGCACCTCCAGCCCTATGAAAACAGTCAGGTCCAAATCAGGACAAATGTTAGCTGTGGTGCCTCTTAGCATGCCAAAGTGCATGCTGGCCTCCAGGCTCACTCAGTAACTGTGGCTCCTCCATGCTCTTCTCACGGAGCCTCTATCCTAAACGTCTCCAGATCATGGGCTTCCCTTCCTCCAGCTTCTCATTCCTATATAATCCAGCCTTTCTCTTCTCTTCTTGTCTCTTCTCTTGACTTTCTCTCCTCTTTGGTCTCTCTCTTCTCCCCTCTCCTCTCTTTAGACTCTTGCTTGCCCATCTCCTCTCGTGTCCCAGTTCAGTCTGCTACGTTCTCTCCCCGCCATCTCTTCCAGATGCCTCTAACTCTACTCTCCCTCATATCTACAATACAAACTTCCTCAACAGCATTTCAGAGTGGTCATTTCTTCACTTTATACAAAGCATGGATTCCCTAAACTCACACTTGTTCTAGAAATGCTAGTAAAGACCATTCATTATTTTTAAAATAATTTTTGTTAGATTATATTCTTATGTCTGTATCACTATTCTTGGATGGAATTGTGAGTTACAACTTTTCTAATTAGGCTTAATAAAGTCATGTAAATTCTCAAATAAATACATCACACTTAAAAACTCACTTGAAAATGTAACAAGATAATAAAAATTTCCCAAATCTTAGGGTATACGTGGCTTACCATGGAAAGGATGTTACAATGAAGTCTCTTGGACTGTCTTGAATGGCTTTGATGATTTTTTTTTCTTTTATGGTAGATGTAGGAATTTGTTGCTTTTTTATTATTTACTTCTACATGATTCTGATTCAGGGAGTTAGTGAGCTTCCCTTAGTCTCAGGCCATAAACCTCAGACATCTTCCTCTATACAACACAGGAGCTTCTATAGCTCAGCTAAAGAAGCACAGGGTTAATGTTTTCTTGGATAACCCCACAGAAACATTTGACTATTTTATTTTATTTTTCATAGTTCCATCTGCAGGTAACTTAACTTCCCATTGATGTTTATTTTCTTCTCTTGCTCTTGATATATATGGATTAATTTTGAGGCTAGGTAGGGCCAAAGGCCCTGCAGGGTCCTGTGGATGGAGCAAGGAGCACTGGACTTTTGCTTCCTGCCAAAGTCATGTGTGGCAAGGTCAGCAATAGACTGACCAGGGTTCTGGGGGTCGAGGGCTGAGGCCAGGGCCTGGAGTTTGACAGTTTACCTGTAAAACTGGGGTCAGATGTTGCAGACACTGAGATGAGATATGCTTTGCTTAATATACCAGTATGTATCTTGCAAGTCAGACACTAGAGAAGCTCCAACTGCTCTGAGCTCCTCGTAAACTTCTGTCTAATGACCTCATTTGAGGGGATATCAGAAGCGGTGATACTCATAAACTTGCAGGCTTGGGTCATCAGCTCTCGCAGCCTTCTGACAGGTCCCCCATATTGGAGTCCCAGTGGTAAACTCAGGAAGAATTGCTAGTCCAGTTCAGACTAAGTTTTTTTCCTTAAGTTTCCATTTATTGTTAAGGTACAGGAATTTCACAATGCTGAGGCCATATGATCTACTACATTTTAACATTGCTTCTAATTTATCATAGAGTCAGTTCCCAAAGATGTTACATGTAGCTATATTGAAAAAAGTATTTGGGAAATGTGACAATACGGATTCTGCTGGAGATCCATAAGGATATCTCTTTGTGGAGTTTGAAACAAAAGAGCAAGCAGCAAATGCTATGTGTTGGGGGAGGTCTGGGTCATGATGTCAGAGTGGGGAAGGAGATGAGAAGCAGCTGTGAGGATTCAAGCTGCAGGCTGCAGGCTGCAGGATGCAGGATGCCTTCCTTTCAGGTCAAAAGCAAAAAAGGGACTTGGAAAGATGCTATTCAAGAAGATGCTGAAGTCTTTGTGAACTGGTTCCCAAAGAATCTTCTTCTCTCTTTGGAAGGTGAGAACAGTCACCTACTTTTCCTCTCTGAACTTTTGCCTCTAACCTTCTACAGTGCTAGCATGAGCTATTGAAATACATTCAAGTTTCTTTACAAATCTTAATAGAGGACTATAGGAAAGAAGATCTTAGCAGTGAAACGGTCTGATTATAGGAAAGAATTCAGAGTCAGGGGAGGGCTTAGCTCTTAAGAGAAGAGGGACTGTTTCAAACTCTAAGGTCTCCTTACCTCGAATCAGCTTTGGATGAAAATCAACCAGGTTGGTCATTTAGAAATTACTCTATGGAAAATATTTACACTCATCTCCTGGTTAGTCTTGCCCAGGGCGTCTAGAGCCCAGACTTGTGGCAGATGTTAAGATCACCAAGCCATTTTGCTTAATAATAAAATACCAAATGTTCTAAGGACAGTATCGTTTAATATAACTGTCACCATGTCGTCACGCATGAAAAGATGTGATCATTAAAGCTGAGCTCACACATCAGAGTGAGCCATCATCAAAATAAAAGGTTTATAAAGATACTCTGGAAGATCATGTCACAAATAAACCAGGTTTGGAGGGGGGCCGGGCTTCTGCAATCCTCTAGTAAAACTCACTCAGTAACTGGCCCAGGGCACAGTTGATCAGTCTGAAAAGCTCAGGAAGTGTCTAGCAGCAGCTGCATTCCTGCTTGAAGACTGTCCACCTTGCTTATTCCCCACAAATCATTAGACTGACTCCTAAAAGATGGTAGTGAGACATGTCCTGCCAGAGTTAAACATAGGATGTCTCAACTTGTGGTAAGTGGATTTCAAGTCTCTCACGGCATTTATTCTTTGTCTTAAACATAGCTCTGTGGGAAGTTAACCAGGTGAAGTGACAGCCAGCAGTAGGAAAAGCAAACGAAGAGGAGGTTTTTTAAAAGAAAGTGTTCTGTTTTATACCTGTGTACCAATTCCTTTGGGAGACCCTTTTAGCCAGACTCCCTATCCATCAGCAGAAATAATTTCTTACATTAAAGTTATTGATGGAATAAAGACACCTAAGTCATAGAGCATAGCAATCAAATGCCAGCTGTGGCAAACTGGTTTTTTTTTTTTGGAATGGTTTCTTATGTCATTGCTGACAGTAAAAGCAAAGTATCACACAAACAGGCTTTCCTCCTCAGAAAGACTGTAGATTTCTCCAAGGCTCATCTTGTAGTTCACAAAAGCTTGAGACCCAAAGAGAAGCCATGGCCTTTTACAGACCAATACATGTAAAGCCTGTATTGTCAAGGAGGAAGGACACTTTATGTTTCACCTGCTGGGTAAACAGATACTGGCATCTCAAGTGTTTCACAGAGAACACAGCAGGCAGCTTGTTTTCTTGAGCTGCGTCTAGAAGAGCCCATGTCTATTTAGCAAAGACATGGGCTTCATGCTACACGGAGCCAGCTACCTTTCTGAAGCTTTCCCATAGCTGAGCAGTTTTGTGCGGAGTTTGAAGCATGTGGCTAATAGTAATGAAGCTATTTCTGTTTCCGCAGGAATGTTTTACCCCTTTTACATAGGTGGAGGGGAACCACCTAAGCAGTCAACCCTTATACAACTTTCCTGAGATTGAATAACAGGACAAAATCTTCATAGACAAAGAACCTCATACTTTTGATTTATATTTTAAAATATGTGTTTAAAGGAAACACAGTAATATTAGGACTGTAAGTTCAAAATAGTGACTGGGTTCTCTAAGAGGAATGCAGCACGATATGCTTTTTCCAGGTGTGATGGTATAAACCCATAAGCCCAGAATTTGGCAGGGAGAGGCAGAAGGAGAGATACTCAAGGTTGACTGCAACCATCCAGCATGAGATCTCATCTGAAAACAGACAAAAACAATGAAAAATAACGAGACACTTGGCATGTGTCTACTACTAACAATCAGTGCCTAATCTTCCCCTTGAGAAGTACTGAGCAGTATTGATTCAGAAGTACTGATCAGACAAGCACCAGGGAGCTCAGTGGTCAGAACCCAGCCTTTTCATAGTATTCCAGTGTTTCTTTGGATTAAGTAGTAATCAATTTTTTCCTAAAAGGCACTTTATCTCAGTTTGAGACAGATTATATCTTTAAAGCAACAGCAAGCATCTGTTAATAATAGCAGGGAAAAGAGAAGCATTCTCACAGAGATCAGGAGCAAGGCCAGGATACTCCCCACGTGTGCTTCTCACCATCACACTGACGTCACAGATCGTGCTTCTAGACAAGAATACAGAATAGAATGCACAAACCGAGAAGGAAGCACTAATATTGCCTTGGCTTTCAAGGGACATGATTGTGTCTATAGAAAATCCAAAAGCTCAGAAGAACGAAAGTCTCCTGGAAATAAGAACTCACGAGGTGTTTATCCCAACATTGTAAGATTTAAAGTTAGTATACAAAAGTCAATCATTACCTCTATACCAGCAATAAATGAACATCTGAAATGAAAAACATTAGCATTTGCATTTGTACCCTCAAATAAAATACTTATAAAAATATGAAACTCAGATGAAAGCTATCAAAGAATTAGCAATAATTCTAGCAATGTATGTGGATATTGATACTATGCTTAAAAATATACTAGTCTTTGAGAATTGCATGCACATATATTTTGATTCTTATCACCCACTCCATTCCCTAACTCCTACTAGACTCACTCTTTACTGCCCCACCCCTTGCCAGCTTCAAGCCCCTCCCACCTTTGTAACATTCCGGGTCCAATTTGTGCTGCCCATATATTCAAAGGTGTAGGCCATCTATTAGAATGTGGTTAGTGACCAGAGGCCACACTCATAGAGAAAACTAACTCTTCCTATGCTAGTAGCTACTGACTGTCAATAACTCTACAAGTCTGGGTCTGTGAGCACCTCCTCCATGCTAGGATGTCGCCCAGATTGAAGTTGTGCATGCAACTACAGCGGCTACAAGCACTTGTGTCCAGTGGTCCTGCCATGTCCTGAAGACACTGCTCTTCTGTTCTCCCCCAAGCCTTCTGACTCTTAGGACTCTTTCTGCCCTGTCTTCTACCCTGATCCCCCAGGGAGGTGTTGTGGTACAGATATCCTGTTTTGAGGACATAGTTTGAATGATCAGTAGACAATTGAAGAAACCAGCAAAGAAGTTTTAAATATTGATATGAAAAGACTATGTGGTGGGTGAAAGAGACCGAAATGAGGGACAGAGGGGAGAATGAGGGAGGATAATAGAAGTCAGGAACAAAGAACTCATATCACAGGTTCTTCCTCATAGGTAGAGTCTAGTGTGTGTGCGTGTGTGTGTGTGTGTGTGTGTGAGAGAGAGAGAGTCTGTGTTTGTGTATGTATGTGTGTTTGTGTATTTTGTGTATGTATATATGTTGAGTGTGTGTTTGTATGTGTCTGTATGTGTGTGTGTACATGCACATGTGTGATGTGAAAGCAAAGGCAAACTATTTAAGGATAGAAAGGAACCCAACAGGAGGCAAGGGGAGGAGTTAGGAGCAGATCTTAAGCTAAAAAATATAAGGATATGCATGCATAAAAAACCATTATTTTTAGAAATATTGAATAAAAAGAAATACAGGAATTAAATAAATGATGTGATATCCTGTGTTATTGGAAAAGGAATACTCACTATTGCTGAGATAACAGTTCTTCTCAACTTCATCTATAAAGTCAATGCCAATTAGAATTAAAATTTTGTGAGTTATTCTGTGGATCTTGACAACTTGGTTCTAAAGTTTCTATGGAGACACAAAAGACTCATAACAGCCAATACAATCAAGAAGAGAAGAACAATATTGGCAAACTGATACTACCTGACTTCAAGGCTTGTTACAAACTGTAGCAATCAACAAGGTTTATGGTTGAAAAGAAGATAAACAGAGCCTAACACAGCAGAGAGACCAGAAATAGGCCCCTATAAGATTATCCAAATGGTTTGACAAAGGAGCCCAGACAGTATAATGGGGGAAAAAAGACTTCCTTTCAGCCAGTCATACTAAAACAACAAGATAGCAACATACAACAAAATAAAAAAAGGCAAAAATTCCACAACCATCTCAAAGATTCACTCAGAATAGATAGCAGGTTTAAATAAAAAGTGAAACTCACTTATATGATAATATTACAGAAACTCTCTATGATCTTGGGTTTGGGGATGACTTTTTAAATAAAAAACAAGAGTAAAGATCTTGTTAAAAATTAGCCTACTAATCTATTAAAGGCACTGTCAATAAAATGAAAAGCCCAGTAATATATGAAGAAAAAAGATAATATGCCAAACACATCACTAATAAAGAACTATTGTTCAAAATACACAAATAATACATGAAAGCCAATAATGAGAAACAAGAATCCTGACTCAGAAGTGAGCCAAAGATGTCACCAAAGGAAATATGCAGATGATAAATGAATATAAAAGAGGTATTTCAGCATCTTGTACAACTACAGAAATGTCAAAGGTGGCATCACTACACTCCCATCAGGACGTGCACAATCTATAGCACTGGGAAGGCCATTTGCTGGTGAGGATTTGGTGCACCATGAACTCTGGTTCATCATTGATAGGTGAAAATGGTCAGCCACCTTCAAGAGTTTGGTGG
>LOEQ01005081.1:258087-282030 GCA_001685075.1 Bramus lutescens
TGGCCTATCAAAAGGGCCAAGGCAGTTTCTTTATTAACCAATGAAAGTAACACATACACAGATGACCCTCCTACATCAATGGGGCAAGATCAAGATGGACTGGAGATTGTCTCTAAGCACTTCCACCTCTCCTGCAAAGGGAGACAGCCAGACTTCTGACTGCTGACTGCTACACACATCCTAAGCCAGGACAATCTGGACAATGGGACTGAAGTAGCTGAGAGATATCCTCCCCAGCTCTTAGTGAGCATGTCACATGCAGTAGAGAAGACATTAGGCCTTCCGCAAGCACCAGCTGTTAGCTTCAGTTTTTATCATAATTGAACCGGTACTCTGAATGCAGCATTCATAGCTTCCACAAAGATTTTCACAGATGTATCGTTGATTTTTTTGGTTCTTGCATTATGTGGGTCTCTGTAGAATACAACATGATCATTAAATTGAAAGCATATCTCCATACCAAAGGTTCACAACAGGGCTTGCATACATGTTTCCTTGCACATTTAATCTGCATCTTGAAATACAAAAGCATTATCTGAGCCGAGTCTCCAGAGATCAGCATTCTTGGATTGAGCATACTTTTGTCCAATGTGTATGTTTGTTGGTTCCTGACTCCACAGGCATCTGCAAATTCTAAACGATGGGATTTTGGTCTATTTGAGAATTTGTTTTTCTGCCCTGATTGCTCATTGCTTATGTTGAGTGCTGTCTTGTGTTTGTTGGAATGTTTTGCTCCCAAAGAAAAGCAACTGTAGGAAAACAGAGAAAACTTTAAGCTGGGCAATGAGAATGTTTTCATCAGACTGCTTATGAGTCTGGGTCCAGTTGCACATGCAAACCTGTGTAACATCTGGAATTATTATGCCAGTTGGAGGTTTGAGCAGAAGATCAGACAGGCTGGCTGTGCATCAACAAACATTTGACATTTTAAATGCTCCTGATATTATAGCGTTGACATTTCATCTTTCATATCCTTTCCCTCCAAAATGAAATAATGAATGGAATTTCTTGACACATTAGAACTTTTAAGATTTGCATCCTCTATCGCAGGCCCATTAGCATGTCTGTCAATGAGTGGCTTTCTTATGGAAACACCTCAGAGTCTTCCAAGACCACATGCAAACCATCTTTGTGTCAAAGGCTTCCTGATTATGCTTTCATATTCAGATGAGAATTAAAGCACCCCACTTGGGGAAACTGAAGAGACAGGACTTGCCTGTCTCTTATACTTAACTAATATCAGTGCAGATAGAGGTGAGGAGGAGGTTAAATGAGAGATAAAGGACAGTAAAAGTGAACTATAAGGAATAGAAATATTTTAGAGATTGTCTTTCCTGAAATATTCTGCAAAAGTTTCCTGTGATAATAAATAATATCTACATGAAATAATTACAGGTAAAATAACATTAGGAAAATCACTGTAACCATAAGATGAAATTCTTCTACTTCTTTGTAAAATGCAGACTACCTATTGGACTGTGTGCACCCTGGCATTGGAAGGTAAAAGGGAAATGCTATTATAAGAGCGAGAATATCAGCAAGAAAAACAAACAATCACAGAAAGTTGCTGCGTTGTCGGATGACGGAGCGTCTCAAATTGTCTAGGCTTCCATGAATTCCAGAGATTTGTAAACACAAGGTTTCAGGTGATGTTAAAGTAGCTGATTTTATCTGTAGCAAGA
This sequence comes from Bramus lutescens, assembly GCA_001685075.1. NCBI lineage: Eukaryota > Metazoa > Chordata > Mammalia > Rodentia > Cricetidae > Bramus > Bramus lutescens. The sequence continues at coordinate 259,770 of LOEQ01005081.1, forward strand.
AGACAGCGGGCCACAGAGCAAATGGGGCAAAAGATGGACTCTGCTATATTTGCTGGGCTGCTGAAGTAAAGTGGGCAGGAGTCACACCCGTCTGCCTGCTGCTGAGGAGGTTCCTTCTAGCACCCCTGTGGTGGGCTGAGTGGGACAGAGGATGCCTGGCAAAGGAGAAAGTTCACTGAGATTCCTTTCCAGGTTTTCTTAGGTGCCACCTCTTGGCTTTCTGAAGACTATTTAGTGTGCAGTACCGAAGGTTCACTAGGGTCTCTATGTCCTAAACTGACTTGAAGCATCTGCGGAGAGGCAAAGGGGTACTCCATTGTTCATCACAAAGGATAGCTCCATGCTGTCAGTGAGGAGAGCCCATACAGTGCACATAGAACTCCTCAGCTGGCTTCCTAGAAACTGTTCTGGTGAGAAAGGACAAAGAGAAGTTCCTAGAACTTGTTTTTGTCAAAACAAAACAAAACAAACCCAAACCAAAACAACACAAAATCAAACCCACAAATTGCATGCACTCCTTTTCATGAGAGCAGGCCTATGAAGATAAATTTGAATTTATGGATACAAAAATTAAGCTCGTTAATGATTAGAGCATAATTGCACCTCCCCCAACTCTGAATCTCTTATAAATCTACACCCCCATCCCACCCCTTCCACCCCCAGACACCACCCCACTTCTCTATGCTCCAACCTCAGCCATACTGCCCCATGCTGTCTGCAATTTAGCTTTGGGGATACAGAGTCTCAGGAAACACCCCTGATCTCCATGTGATTTCATGCTGCTTTAATGATCCAGGATCCATTAATTATGTCCTTGTTGTGACCAGATGTTGGCAGGACACCACAGTTTGACAGGATGCAGACCCTCATGGCAGAGAAAGCACAACAGCAGGAACAAGAGGCCACTGATCCAACTGTGATTGCAATATGGGATGTAGAGACCAGACAGGAAGTAAGCCCTCCCTGCAGTGACTCATTTCCTCCAGAGATGCTCTGCTTCCATAAGGTTCCACAACCTTCCATAATAGCACCTGTTGTAGGAGGCTGCTTGTTTGTTCCTGGCTGCCCAGACTTGAAATAACCATGCAGAAACTGTATTAGTTAAATCACTGCTTGGCCTATAAGCTCTAGCTTCTTATTGGCTAATTCTTCTTAATTTAACCAATTTCTATTAATCTGTGTATCACCATGTGGCTGTGGCTTACCAACAAGGTTCAGGTTCATCTATTCCCAGTGGCAGCTACATGGCATCTCTCTGACTTGGCTTTCTTTCTCCCTGCATTCGGTTTAGTTTTCCCTGCCTATCTCTACTTTGCCCTATCACAAGCCCAAAACAACTTCTTTATTAACCAATGGTATTCACAGAATACAGAGGGGAATCCCACATCAAGCACCAACAGTTTTGAATCAAGTGCTCAAACACATGAGCCTGTAGACAGCTTTTCATATTCAAAACAGTACACATGTTTTAAAGTATTTTTTCTTCGGATTATAAGCATTAAGCAGAGCCTACTGCCCAGTGACTTAATGTTTATCCAATGTGATTGGAGCTTAACTAGAACTCTAAGAGATGCTTTCTTTTGGTTCTTGAATAGCAGCTTCCCAAGAGCTCCCATGTGTATGAAGAGTCCAAAGTGCCCTTAATTACCTTCTGACCTCCATTTATCAAAGAGCAGTGACCCAATTAAATGCACATCACTACTCAATAAGAACCTAGGCTTTTCAATGCATTTGCTTATCTTTTTCCCATAGTTCATTGGTGCCTTCAGGGGAGATCATACTTGAAAAGGAGAAAAATGAAAATGATGATATTTAGGGATCTGATAACATTTGTATTATAAAATGACACTTACAAAAAACAATAATTGTTTCCCTGAAGTTTCTATAGAGTTGAAGATATACAGGAAGCCTGGATCATTGGTCCGATAGGTGGAGAAATAAAGGAGGAGAGATGGGGGGAATGAAGAGGCAGCTAGCCTAAGACCAGGACACACAGTGATTCAATTTCTTCTCCACCCAGGTCAGTGACTGGTAACCAGCTGCTCCACAGGTAAGGCTTGGCTCCTCCCAGAACCAACCAAGAACATTCCAAACCCATTGTGTTATCAGCTGCAGGTAGGAGACAGAAAGTGGTTAAGGTAGTGCCAGGGGTACATTCATTTTTCTTTCCAAAATGAATTAGAATAAAAGTAATTGGAGAAATATATGAGAAAAATATGCTTTGTGTAGAATAGATCTCATGGCTGAAAAACAGTAATTTAAAGCAGTGTATAGTACATCAGAGAAATAACATGAGGGCTGGAAGAAGTGGTTTTTGTCTCCCCAAACTTATATTAGAATAACCTTTAAATGTGAAAATGAAATACAGGAAAGCCCTGACATTTAAAACCAAGCTAAGGCTTCATGCTTGCTAGGGAAATCGAAATCATTAAAACCCAGTGGACAGGGAATAGATTTTTCAATACTCAGGGCTTGTTTCTGGGGACAACTTGTAACTAGACAAAACTAGATGCTCAAATTAAACCACCAGTCAGGAAACTTCCTCACTGAGGTGACTGACAACACTGGGGAAAGTACATAGGATGGTAGAATTGCTCCGTGGAGAGAGAACAGGGCTGAGCTCCTGGTCTGGGTTCTTCTGACCTTTGATCCCGAGTCTTGGTCTTCTTATTTCTAAAGTGAAATGATCATCCCTGAGATTCCTCCTCTTCTGATACTCTGATAGTTTGACTCAATGGGACATTCACAGTGTACAGTATAATGCAAATTTAAGAACAATAATTTGTTCATGTTTAAATGAAATTGCAAAGCCACAGTATTGGGTTTCATTTGGTTGGTTTTTCTGTTTCTTTGTTAGTTTGGTTTTTGTTTGTTTGTTTGTTTTAGAATCCTTTAAATTTTTAATTAACTAATTAATTTTCATTTGTTTCTCTATTCTTTATGAGTTTCATAAATTATATTTGTAACATATTCTTTTCATCCCCTAACTCTTCCCAGATCTTTTCCTACTTCTTACCCAATTTCATGTTCTTTTTCTTTCTTAAAAACCAAAGGAAAAAGAAAAGACATGCAGTCTGATCTGTGTTGGTCAACTACTCCTGAGCATGAACCTGCCCTGGAGTGCGGCTGATACACCCAATGTTACTCCATTAAGGAAAATGGATCCCCCCTCTCCTAGCAGATATCATTTGGGACTAGCTTCTTGCCTAGGAGTGGGGCTTCATGCCTACTTCCACTCCTCTGTGCTGGGGCTCTTTTGGATTTACCTTGTACAGGTCTCCTGAATGCTGCTATGAGCTCATATGTGCACCTGCCCTGTTGTGTTTGGAAAATACTCTCTTTCTACCCCTTCTTCTTTAGAGATTCCAAGAAACTTATTTTATTGTTTTAGACTCTTGTGGTCAATGAATCTTTGCTACTTAAGAGCTCTGTACCTGAAGCTGCTAGTTGCTGTCCCTATACATAAGTCTGCTTTGCTCTCTATTGTATATGGAATGCTAAGTGAGTGACAGGCTGTCTACACTGAACTCACCTGGAAATCTTTTCCACAATAAAAGAGAAAATGCGTGACCTGAATATGCAATGTGATTCCAATGCTTGACCACCACACATTCTTTGTGAGAGCCCCATCCTTTGGTTGCCATGGAAATGACCAGAGTACATCCACACTCTATTTCTTGGCATTGACCTTTCTGAGACCATGGAGTCATGAATATTTCTTTTGTAAGATAGAGCAAAAAATTTGCAGATGCATTTGTTTGCATTTATCTGTACATGTATGACTCTATTAAATTATTTTTGGCAAAAAATATATCTAAGCTTCCATGTTGATGAAGTCAAATTAAAATGCTTATGCAGTTACTGTAAGGGTGACATGAGATAGCATGTCTCCACCAGCAGGGAATTGGCAGGCTGTCACTGTGTTCTTAGTAAACGTCATATCTATAAATCTTAGGATCTTTAAGTTCTCAAGTAGAAGAAGCTATGGGTGCTTCCCAGGGAACACTTCCTCATTTGGGCAGGAGGCCATCTGCAGACTTGGACACTTTAATCTATTGTTCTGAGCCATTTTCACTGGTCTCTAGTGAGCTCTGAGGAAATAATAGCCTGATAACTGGGATCTCTGGATAGACAAAACATTTTAAATGTCAACAGCCTCCAGGCTATCACTTGCCCACACATTTATGTTGTTCTCTGTGCTCTTCAATGGTAATAAGTCCTCCCTCACTTTTAGGAAAAAGTCTTTGAATAGGATGCCACTCTTGGCTTCTCTTCCAGCATGGGTGTCCGGACCACTAATTCTTACCATTATCATATGATCTCATTCTACAATATCTTGGGCACAAGTCTTTCCAAGAGACTTAGCTTAACATTTATTTATTGAATTATTTATTTACCTATTTTTTCATAGGACGTGTTTCTCCAGATGGAAGCATGACTTTTTCTCTCATCCTTTTCGAGCTTTTGATCAACTGTCACATTAGTGGGGTTTTTCTTAACCACACATTTAAAAGTATGCTTTTAATCGCTAGTTTGCATGTATGTGGATTTTCTTCTTCATTCTGTGCATATAGCATATTTCCTTTTGGGGAAAACTGTTGGCAATGCTTGGTCTGCATGAGGGCTCAGATGGTAAGAGTATTTGCTCTGTGAAACTGATGACTTGAGTTTTATCCCCAGAAACCCACAGTGGCCAGAGGGAAAAGTGACTCCCCAAAGTTGTTCTTTAAACTTTGTCTACATGGTAGATGCCTGGAATTGGACTCTCATACAAACTAATTTCAATAAAATAAAATAATGTTTTAAAATGTTGAGAATTCTGATGTAGAAGGGATATGCCTCTAGGTGGGACCTATCTGTAATAAGTAAAGCTAACATCAAGTTGAATGAGGAAAATGGAAGGATTCCTAAGATCTAGAACAAGACAAAAGTCCTCACTTTTACTGCTGCATTCAATATCATTTTGGAGTTGGAAGTAGAACTATCAGGTAAGAGAAAGATACAAGACTTTTAAGTTGACAAGGTGATGTCAAATCTTCACTGCAGGTGACATGATCTCTACTCCGGAAACCCCAAGATTTCTAACAAACTCTAGTAGAACTAATAGATGCACCAACTTTGCCAGACACAAAGCTAACATATAAAACCACCAGTGTTGCCAGAGGAAACTAGTGAGTTATCTGGAAGAGAAACCAAGAAAGCAAGCCCACTTACAAAGCTACAAAGAGAATAGACTACCTAGGAGAAATTTAACCAAAGAGGTGAAAGATTCGAAGAAGTTATAAAACACTAATGAAAGAAATTGAATAGGCAAAAGATGGAGGAAATATAAACATTAAAAGACTGTTAGACTCCATAAAGGTAAAATGTCAGCACTATTGATTGAATCTACAGATTCAATGCTATCTATCTCAAAGTACCAATGGCATTCATTATAGAACCAAGAAAAGCAATTCAAAAGTTCGCTAGAACATCCTTGTCCTTCCACCGCCCCCAACAAAACACAAATAGCTAATGCTATCTTACATAAAAGAACAAAGTCAAAGAAAAGCATGTTGGCGACACCTAAGATTAAAAGCGTTAGAGAGGTTGAGGAGGGAGGCTTGCCTTCGTTTAAAACCAACATGGCCTAGAGAGTGAGGCTCTGACTCCAAACAAAAAAAGGAAATGAGAGAGAGAGAGAAATATTAAAAAATATATATTTTCTAGCTTTAAATGTATGACAAAGCCATACTCATTAAAACACCATAATCTTGGGTTCTATGAAAAGATTAACAAATTTGAAAATTGCAGTGAAAAGAAATAAAAGAGAGAGATGGAGAGGGGATTCTATAAATAGGTGTGAAATAGTGAAAGTATTAATTTTAAAAAGGAACAATAGAATAAAGAAATAAAACAGAAGACTTAAATTAATAGAATTGGAAATGAAAAGGGCATGTCACAACAGATTCAAAGGGAACTAAGAAGATCACCAGGAAATACTTTGAAACTTTCTGTCCCAACATGTTAGAAAATCTGGAAGAAATGGATAAACTCATAAATGCATATGACTTTCTGAAGATAGAAATCCAGAGGATAGAAGCAATAAAAGCAGAGCCATGACAAGCAATGAGGCTGAAGCAGTAATTATGTCTTCCATGAGGAAAAGCCTAGGGCTTAATGGATTTGTTGCTGAATTCTACCAGATTTCAAGGAAGATCCAATACTAAGAAATAGAAAGAGAAGGAACAGTACCAAACTCATTCTACAAGCCCAGTATATCCTTGATACACCTTGATACCCAAACTTCATAAAGATACAACAAAAAAGAAAACTGCAGAAGAATCTCTCTGATAGATATAAATTATCAATCAAAACTTAAAAGTCAAGTTCAAAATCACATTAAGAAGCTCATACACCTGAACAACTTGGTTTTATCCCAGGGATGCAAGGTTAATATAATGTTCACTAATTAATAAATGAAATAAATCGCATGAATAAAATTAAATAAAGAAATCAATAAGCCATCTCTATAGATGCAGAAAAGTCATTTGATAAACGAAGTTCATGTACCTTCATGAGAAAAGTCCCAAAGAAGTTAGGAATAGAAGGAATATACCATCACATAATAAAGGCTATATAGGGAAAACATATAGCCAATATTATATTAAGTGGTAGAAAATTGAAAGCTAATGAAATCATTTAAATAAGTGAAAGTAGAACTGCCACTTTCCCCAATGATACCGCCTGTGAGTGTGTATCCAAAGGAGTCAGCATCCTGTCTCAGAGGTGCTTGCACATGCATGGTTAATATTGCTCTCTCACAATAGTGAGGCAGCCTAGACATCCACCAGCTGTTGAATAGATAAAGAAAATGTTAAGCATAAATACAATGAAATTTTATTCAGCCATAAAGAAAAACAAAATTGTGCAATTTGAAGGAAACTTAACATTTTATTAAGTGAGGCAACTCAAGCTTAGAAAGACCAATATCACATGTTCTCTCTGAATCACAGATCCTAGGTTCTGTTAACTATGTGCACCAACATGGGAATAATGTGGGTAACATTGCAGTGTTGGTAACAGTCAGATCCCTGGAAAGAAGCCATGAGACTGGGAAGAAGTTAGTATAAGGGATGTGGTGGAAAAGACAACAGAACAAAATAGAAAGGTGAATCTTGGAGCAAAGGGTACAGCAAGGAAACTGAGGGCTCTGGGATAGGAGAGCTGTCATTAAAAGGACACCAGATAATAGATGGGGATGACTGTGGGGGAGAAAAGCAACCTTGAATGCCATTGAGAGGAATGGCTATTAAGGAATCAATGTGAAGGCTCCTTAGAAAATTGAAATACAAAGGCCATATGTCCAGCAGTTCCATTACTGTGCATATGACCAATGTAAATGAAATTACTTCCTCAAAGAATAATCTGCATTCTGATGTCCCTTGCAACACTATTTACCATAACGGAGAAATGGGAACAATCAAAGTTTCCATTAACAGACAAATGGATGAAGGCAACCAGGAACACACACACACACACACACACACACACACAAACACTTAAATACTATTCAGCCATCAAAACTTGTGAAATCCTCTTATTTATGACATGATGTAACTGGAGCTCATCACTCAAACCAAAATAAGCCAGACAAAAAAACAAGTATCTCACAATGTCATTCCTATATAAAATATAAAATGTTGATTGAACACAAGTCAAGAGTGAGCCTGTGGAGTGGAAGGGAGACAGGGTTGAGGCAAGGTAATTACTGTGTGCTAAGTTACAGTTCTGTGCAAGATTGCATAGTAGGGCAATGACAGACCACAGCGATGTATTGTATACTTCAAAATGCTAGCAGAAAGGATTTTAGACTTCTTACCACAGAGCATGCAAACTGTTTGGAGATATAGATATGTTAAATCTTACTTAAACATTACACACCTTAAACACACCTCACAACACAACTTGGTGCCATATTTATGTACTCAATCAGTTTAATTTAACTTAAGGATGAATAAGTAAAATAAGAACACAGATTTTGCATTCTTCTACTCTGTGTTCATTGTGCCCCATCCTTACATCATTCTGTGTGCTTCTTCCTTATTATGCATATCCTCTGGGACAGGACTTCTCTCTATAGAATTCTTGCATCTCTGTTTATCAAGGTACCTCTAGCACTTTCCTTCTGCCACACAGTAGGTACTCACCAGATATATGATAAGCAAAACTTGCCTATGATCACACATTGACAAAATGACAGAGCTAAACAGATCCTCTTGCTCTTCTCCAGGGTTCCAATTTCCTGCCACCTGTCCACTCATTATGTCACACAAGTCTGAAGGGCAAAAATATTTTTCTATTATCCTTCAAATTAATTTCCAGAGAACCCCAAATAATCCAATTAGTACTGCTACTTAAAATGACTTCTAAATTGGCTTTTAAACAGGTTTTTTTTGATCACATAAGAAAGTCATCATGTTATATTATCATCCAAGATGCTCTTTTTGTTGTTTTGATGATGCATTTTCTCACCAAAATGGCACTTGTTCGTCTGGTCACCTAACTTGACTGTAGATGATTTCTGACTATTTAAAGAAATTAAATCACAATCTATTCTTAAAAATAGAACGGTAAGCCTGGAGAGATGCTTCAAAGGTTAAGAGTACTTATTGTGGCCTCGTTGAGTTACTTACCTCGACTCTTAGCTGTCGGGAACAGTAACCGGGACCTGCTGTTTGCTCTGTCACCCTTGCCTTCTAACCTGTAGCTACCATGCATGAGTGCATCTCCATCCATGTGGGCCAGTTTGGTGTCCAGATGGAAAATGCCTACTGGGAACTCTACTTCCTGGAACATGGCATCTGGCCTGATTGACAGATGCCAGGTGATGAGACCATTGAGGGAGGAGATGACTTCTTCAACACCTTCTTCAGTGAGGCAGATGCTGGCAAGCATGTGCCCCGGGCAGTGTTCATAGACCTGGAACCCACAGTTATTGATGAGTTTGCACTGGTACCTACCACCAGCTCTTCCATCCTGAACAGCTCATCACAGGCAAGGAAGACGCTGCTAATAATTATGCCTGTGGCCACCACACCACTAGCAAGGAGTTCATTGACCTTGTCTTGGATAGAATTCGCAAATTGGCAGACCAGTGCACAGGTCTTCAGGACTTCTTGTTTTTCCACAGTTTTGGCAGGGGAACTGGCTCTGGGTTCACCTCCCTGCTAATGAAGAGGCTCTCTGTTGATTACGGAAAGAAGTCCAAGCTGGAGTTCTCCATCTACCCAACCCCCGAATTTCCACCACTGTGGTTGAGCCCTACAATTCCAACCTCACCACCCACACCACCCTGGAGAACTCTGATTTTGTCTTCATGGTAGACAATTAGGCCATCTATGACATCTATTGTAGAAACCTTGACATTGAGCACCCCACCTACGCTAACCTTAACTGTCTTATTAGCCACATTGGGTCTTCCATCACTGCTGCCCTCAGATTTGATGGAGCCCTAAATGTTGACCTGACAGAATTCCAGACCAACCTGGTGCCCTACCCTCATGTCCACCTTCCTCTGGCCACATATGTCCCTATCATCTCTGCTGAGAAAGCCTACAATGAGCAGCTTTCTGTAGCAGAGATCACCAATGCCTGCTTTGAGCCAGCCAACCAGTTGGTGAAATGTGACCTTCGGCATGGTAAATATATGGCTTGCTGCCTGCTGTACCACGGTGATGTGGTTCCCAAAGATGTCAATGCCGCCATTACCACCAACAAGACCAAGTGCAGCATCCAGTTTGTGGACTGGTGCCCTGCTGCTTCAAGGTTGGCATTAATTACCAGTCTCCCACTGCGGTACCTGGTGGAGACCTAGCCAAGTTTCAGAGAGCTGTGTGCTTGCTGAGTAACTCCACAGCCATTGCTGAGGCCTGGCCTCGCCTAGATTACAAGTTTGATCTGATGTATGCTAAGCATGCCTTTGTGCACTGGTATGTGGGTGAGGGTATGGAGGAGGGGGAGTTCTCTGAGGCCTATGAAGACATGGCTGCCCTAGAGAAGGATTATGAGGAGGTTGGTGTGGATTCTGTTGAAGGAGAGGGTGAGGAAGAAGGAGAGGAATACTAATCTGTTCTTTCAGCCCCTGGATCATGTCAAACTCCCAGAACCTCAGCTTCAACATTAGCTGGCGGTCATTGATGCTTTAGTGTTAACATCATTCTGTGATCATGTCTTTTCCTTTTCCATGAGTCCCTGTATGATTAGTTCCATGATGTCTCAAAGTAAAATCTTTTTTTTTTTTTAAAGTTCTTATTATACTTTCAGAAGACTCAGATTTGATTCCCAGGACTCGTTGTTGTGTCAGGGGGATCACAGCTGCCTTTAATTCGGGGATATCTGAGCCAGACTTTTGACTTCGGCTTCTGGCTTCTGTGGGCGCCTGCACCCATATGTGTGTTCATGTACACACATAAACACACATACTTGAATAAAATGACTCTAAAATGAATGACTTGTTACCATAAAATAAAGAATAAAGATAAGAAACTCATTCATTAATATGAAGGAGAATCATTGACTTGAGTGTGTGTGTGTGTGTGCATGTGTGTGTTTTAATCTGTCACAAAACTAAATTCCTACTCCAGCAATGCTGCATAATTAGTCTATTCCATTTAAGTATTTTGCTGGTGTATTTATATAAATTATCTGACTAAATTTGCATGTAAAATTTGTTCTGAGAAAAAATTATAACACGATTAAATTGAACTTAAACCAGTGTACTATTAACACGGTTAACTATAAAGCCATAGGCAGATTTGTCAGCAAAATACCAATACTTCAAAGATCCAAAGGGCAGAAAATTTACAAAGAAAAAAAATAAAACTGATCTTCAAGGCCATGGACATTAGACAAACAACACAAATTAAAACATAACAATAATTTTACATGCCAAATTTAATGTTAAAAAATAAGATTTGACATTGGAGGAAGTGGGAAAGCAGAAGTAAGAAATTCTTCAAGCCAGTTGTTCAGTTTCTGTAAGTCTAACATTAGTTTTAAATGTTAAATGAAAGAGTGAGTGCTTTGTTTAGCTTTCAGTGTCTCCTTAGCTTGCTCCACATTGCTGTTGCACATAAGATTATTGTCATAACCAGTCTTGGCATCTGGCATTTGCATCTTCATCATGATTATCTTGGCTAGTCCTGATCCTTTGTGTTTCTATAGACAACGTAAAATCATTTTGTCAATTTCCACAAGATTGCTTCTGGGATTTTCTGCTAGAACTCCACTGGATTGTTGATGAGCCTGAGAGAACTAGCTATGAAAGATGAACACTGCAGCAACAAAGTGCTGCCTGCCCGGCCCAGTGCTAAGCTCCAGGAATGCATTCCTGCCCAGCCAGCACTAATGAATGAGTTATACTGATCAGGGTTGGGATCTATTCTGATACATGTGTCGTGTTTGGAATATCCTTTCTGACAACAAAATAATCTGCTGTAGAAATGAAACTTATGGAAATTGTCTTCTAGAGTAAGTCCCAGTTTAGCAGAATTCATTAGTGGCTGTACGTCTACCAGCTCAGAACTCCAGGACAGGAATGCATTTAAGTGGAGTGCTTGACAGCATGTAGCTCAAAACAGCTTTAAGTAGAAATGAAAAAAGAAATCTACTCACTTATGTAATGGTGTGTTGACAGCTAGACACCAGAACTCATGCAAGAGATGATATTGTACCTCTCTGGATCTCCAAACTTTATATGCCTCCCTGCATATTGACCATATTTTCCTCCAAGTCTTCCCTGAGATACAAATGAGTCTAATACATTCAATTCTTCATTTAAAAAGAAGAGACTCCCCCACCTCTCCTGCACTGAAGCTGAAGGAAGATTGCTTGTCCTGCTGGGCCTTGGCTGCATGGGTCACTGTGGTCAGCAAGGACAGACGGTACAGATAGCTTTGCCCACATACCCAACCTACTTGACTTTGTGTATATTCTGAAGCTGGAGGCAGACCCCTGAGAACCATTGACCTCACCTACATCTAAAGAATGGGTGTCTCACACGTGAGATGAGTTCTCATTCTTGAAAGGGGCAGGGGTAGGAAGTCATCAGACAGAAATGGCTCATGTCACTGGAGTTACACAATCCGGGGCCCCGTGTCACACCTGTGATAGGTGTCACCCATCGGCCCATTAGAGAGCCAAGGCAATGGTGGGTGGAGACAATGGACCTTTCACTAAACACAACAGAAGAAAAAAGCTTACAGAACCTAGGTAAATTTTAAGCATTATTAGAAAAATATTTTCAATTGTGTGATATGAAGTACTGTAGAAGTTATTTCCTGGAATTGTTGCCTAATATTTGTACATATACAAATAAAAATAACTATTTGAATTATGTATTATGATGATTTGATGCACAAATACATTATTAAATGATAATCACATTCAAGTTAATTCAAGTATCTATCACTTTACACAGTCATAAGGTCAACTGCTAGCCATTTTCACCACAGAATACTGTATTATTAACTACAATCATATGCTGCAAAATAGAATTCATGCATATTATAACAAAGTTCCTACCCTTTAACCAATATTTGTCCAACCCACTCCACAACGGAGTTTCTAACAACAAGCATGTAATTATGTTTTCATAGAATTGATATTTTTGCATTTCATACTTATTGAAGCTATGCAGTATTTGTGTTTTTTTGTGACTGGTTTAATTTGTTTAGTGTTATACTATGTAAACATTAAAAAAAAAACAGTAAAATTTCCAAACAGAGACCTGGGCAAAGAAATGAACAGACCATATCAGTAAACAAGATGAACAAATGACAAACATGCACATGGAAAAGCAGTCAATATCATCAGGTGCCAGGAAATGAAAATTCAAACCCAGATGAAGAAGTTGCATGTCCACGGAAGTGGCTGAAATGGGAAAGAATGACAGCAGCAGGGCTGCGGAGAAACTGGATCCCTGATGGCTGGGATGCAGTGGCAATGTGAACGCCCATATGGAAAACAGGAGGGAAGTTCCTTTAGAAAATAAGATGAAGGAAAACAATGGCAACAATGACAAAACCAGAAACAGCAGCAACAACAAAACCCTTCAGTACGTCGCTAGTCACGGTGACACATGCCTGTAATTACAGAATGGGGGAACTTGAGGCTGTAGGTTCGTGAACTGGGGGGCCACCCTGAGGTACATAGTAAGTTTGAGGCCACTTTAGGAAATTAAATAAGACCTATACTCACTTTAACAAGGGTACGGATGTATCTTAGTGGTAAAGCCTTGTCTTAGGTGCGCAAGCTCCGGTTTCGAGCCCCTATGCCAGTGGAAACAAAACAAATAAAATAACTCTAAGCGTGCAATTACCTTATCACCAAGCAATGGCTCCATGGGCTTTTATAGCCCCACTATTCATAAATAACAAAAATTAGAAAAACATGGATGCCTTTGAATGATTCTGCTTGAATGAAGAAGTAAACTGTGTTAGATTCATTTTATGAAGCACTACACAGCCATTAAAACCAACTACTGATGTGTGCAATAATCTCTAATGAATTATTTTGAGTTTTAAAATAAAGTTACAAATGGTTAAACATTGTATGGTTTTATTTATATAATGTCCTTCAGATGTTAAAATTACAGATAGGAGGCCGCTTGTTCATTTCCTGGCTGCTCAGACTCCTGAAATAACCACACAGAAGCTATTAATTAAATCACTGCTTGGCCTATTAGGTCTAATTTATTATTGGATAGCTTTTGCATAATAATTTAACCCATTTCCATTATTTTATATTTTACCAAGAGAATTGTGGCCTACCAGCAAGGTTCCAGCCGTGTCTGTCTCCAGTGGCGACTCCATGGCTTCTCCTCACTCCACCTTCTTCCTCCCAGCATTGAGTTTAGTTCCCCCTGCCTAGCTCTGTTCTGCCCTGCTATAGGTCCAGAACCGTTGCTTTATTCATTAATGGTAATCACAGCATACAGAGAGGAAAGTCACATCGGACATGGAGAACAGTCTAGGGTTTGCCAGGGATTAAGGAAAAGGCAGAAAAAAGAGGAAATCGAGTGCGAGTAAAGGAGCACTACGAGGTGTGCATGGTGATGGCAAGGGCAGTGGTCTTGATTGGTTTAATGTCGGTATCAATGGCACACCTATCTTGTCATTATACTGCAGAGTGATTGTGGATACCATTAGAGAAGTTAGGTAAAGGATTATTGCATTTCTACGACGCCTTAGTTTATGGGAATCTGCAATTATATCAAAATAAAATATTTAATGAAGAATGAGGATGATTGTGGTGGCATGTGCCTGTAATCCCAGCACTCAAAAACCTATCCGAGGTATACTAATATGGCTTAAGGGTAAGCCTGCTTACAAAGTCTAATTACCTTAATTAGATTCCTGGAACACATATGGTAGAAGAGAGAACTGATTCTTTCAAAGTTGCTCTCTGACCCCCAACCCCTACACAATGCATATACAGACAGAGAGATGTATAGATAGATGATAGACTTGATATGTAGATGATAGGCAGACAGAGATAGATAAATTGAAAGATAGAGATAGATAAATAGATGATAGATAGGTAGGTTGATTGATACATAGATGGATAGGTAGTTGATAGACATGATAGGTAGTTGATAGATAGATAGAGATAGATAAATTGAAAGATAGACAAATACAGATAGACATATTTAAATGAGAGGTAGAAAGATGAACAGACAAACAGAGAGACAGACAGATAGAAAAAGGAATGATCTGTAATGACTGTAATTTGATGAAACCACTTGTTTCTAAAACATTGTAGAATAAAGTTCTAGGTGTTTTTTCAAAGTAGGAATCGAACAGTGTGTTTTTAATGGACAGTCTTGTGCCACTAAAGAAAAATATCTTTTTTTTTAACTTTAAGTAGAACTGAGATTAATGTGGAAGGCTGTCATTTCTATGTGTATAGACACTAATTTCAGTGGTTGGACAATCACTGACAATGTACAGACCACATTTTGTTCAAAATAGAATTTCTGAGCAAAGAACAAGGAGGAACACTACAGTGTTTCCATACAATAATTCTACTTCCTAGGCAGCTGTTTAGTGTCCTTCCAGCTTTCCCTTTCTGCCTAACTGCCAACAGCTCACTTTCTTCCTGAGGCCCTGGCTTACTTTGTGTTTTAACTGACCCGCACTACACTGAAGAACCAACCTCCAAAAAATGATTTAAGACTCAAGCCCTCAAAATTCATGGTTTGATTAAAAATCTAACTTAAAAAATTCTAAAATGTCAAAATTATGTTTTGGAGTCAAATTATTTTGTTTTCATTCAAACCTCACACACTAATAGTGGGAGACTCCAACACCCACTTTCACTACTGAACAGGACTGCCATACAGAACCTTAAGAGAGAAATAAAGGAATTAACAGAAGCTATAACTCAAATGGGTTTAATAGACATCTATAGACTATAAAATTTCACCCAAGCACAAAATTATTTTGTTTTCAATGGAATCCTTTAAAAATTGTTACTGAACAAATTGTCATATTTTATAGTAAGTTTCATACTTTCTAATTAAGAAAATTATAAATCATCAAGAAAGCTATTTCTTCCAAATGCTGTATTAGAAAAAGAATAAAGTGACCGATATTTAATGTTGATTGTATGCCTTTTCAGCTATAACTGAGCCATTTGCTGGAGAATGTTTGACATCCACACTTGTCTGTGGATTCTTGGCAGTGCGTGTTATGTTCTAAATAAAATGTCTATAAATAAAATATCTGCCCAATTTATTTGTTTTTTATCAATTTCAAATAAATTGTAATGACTTCAAGCTGTAAGCTTAGCATTATCAACTTTGATTGTAGCTGTGGAAGTGCTGATTAAAGAGGGACTTGCCCATGTCCAAACGGTTATTACCCTAAATGCTTTAGTTTTTAGTTTCACTTCTTTTGTGATCAAAATAATAAGTTTATAATATAGAACTGTCACCAGAATGTCTAATAATATTTTTCTGATAATATTTGTTCTGGTCAGAATAAATGATAGTCCCTGGATATTTTTCTTTGTGATATTTAGAACAGGTATGGCCCTCACTGACTCATTTGTTTGTTTGGTCAAAGGCAGCGGCACTATTAGGAGGCATGGCCTTGCTGGAGCAGGAATGGCCTTAGTGGAGGAAGTGCGTCACTGTGGGGATGGGCTTTGAGATCTCCTATGCTCAAGCTATTCCCATTGTGGTTCAGAGTTGCTTCTGCTGCCTGTAGAATCAAGATGTAGAACTCTCAGCTCCTTCTCCAGCACCACGTCTACCTACACGTTGCCATGAAGACAATGGACTAAACCTCTGAACCTGCAAGCCAGCCCCAATTAAATGTTTCCCTTTATAAGGGTTACTGTGGCCATGGTGTCTCTTCTCAGCAATAAACACCCTAAAAGATAGTCTTGATGGGGTTTCTAAATATATTATTGAAAATATTATACTGTAAGTCAGCAGTCATGAAAGTTTAGTGGAGACTTTGTTTAAGTCTGGCTTAGATATAACTGCTCTTGATGCCCACAAACTAGAAAGTTCTGTTTTGGTAATATTTTTACAACATCTAGTGTGGTGGTTGGTAATGGCTGTCAACTTAACAGGATCTACAATCAAATCTCTGAGCATGCCTGGAAAGGATTACATAGATCAGGTTAATAAAGACCCACATGTCGACAGCACCACTCCATGTTGGGCCAAGGCCCACACACAGAAGAAACTTCACTGAACAAACATTTATCTCTGCACTTCCTGACCGCCCCATACATTCCAGACAGCAGGTCCTGTCCTCCCGCCCCATGCCATGCCTGCCTGCTCACGGTCATGTTTTCTCCTCGGTGATGGAATGATCCCCACAAGATGCAAGCCACGCAAACCTTTCCTTTCCCACATTGTTTTTCAGCAGGTATTTTGTGGCAGCAGTGTTTGGAGTAACTAACATATCTCACAAAGCTGAATCTGGGAAAACAACAAGGCAAAGGATTTAGAACGGCACCGGATCTGCAGACAGCCACTTCTCAGAGAACCAGCAGAGCGGGAGACGAGTCGGGTCATCACAAACCTTTGAGAACATGCAGCCAACTTGACTACTTTGTTATTTCATAAGAAAATGAGTTTCTATTCCCCCCTTAATTGGTATGATATTACATTAGCAAGATATACTGTAAATATCACAAAACAGAATAAGTGATATTTGTTGGAGAAAAGAACGGTCACTGTGTTTTGCAAAAACATTTTTTGTTTGTTTTGTTTTGAAGTTCGTTTTGCAGTCTCTGACCCCAATCCTGAGACACAGCAATGCCTGGCAAATTCATGTTGCTCGTTAAAGAAGGTCCGGGAGACCCTACAGGAAAATCATCACCACAGCTTGTAATTGTCCCTGAAGGAGAAAAGAAGAAAAAGAAGAACAAAACAAAAATCGACTGCATATATTCATTCATCTATCTGAGTCTAGTGTTTGCTGGAAGCTGACATTGCCATTAAAGGGGAAAAAGAAGCATGGAACTGAAATGGGAAAGAGGGTGGAGAAGGTCAACAAGAAATAGCAGGCTTGGGTCTTGCTTCACAATTGGGAGACACGCGTATTCATTCATGGAACAACGTATCTGTGTATCAACCAGTTGCCATAGGGACAGAATGGGGGCATAAACAATCCTACAAAGAAGTGTAAGTCAGTGGCTAGAAAAAGAGAAAAGAGTCTGTGAGGAAACTTTGGAAAATTCTCCCAAGAACATGTTATTTAAAGGATAATAGCATCAGGCAAATCAGAGACAAAAAGACAGCAATACAGAGAAATACAGCCTATGCTAAGCAAAACTGTGGCAAAAACAAAGTAAAGATGGTCAAAGTTTCCAGGATGGAAAAGAATGTAAGCTGAAGCTTGAGACAGTGTCTGGCAGCTATGTGGAACCTGTGGAGCTGGGTACTAATAACCCATGCAGGTTATATGGCACTGACTCATGTACTACCCTCTTATGTGCCATAGGTCTCAAGCCCCTTTATTGGGAGATGGGGCTTACTGATTAAAAGTTGGTTGCCCATACAGGATTACAGAAGAGCTACAGAAACACAGCGATTATAAAAGCTCCAGTGTCTGTTAGACACCATGGTATGGAGTTCTGCCTTTGGGCAGCTAGTATAGTGAGTAGAAGAAGAGTATCTGAGGGAGGCCTGAGGGTAGGGACAGTATAAAATGGCTTAATATTCTGGGAAATTCTTTCGCACCCGGGGAAGTTCTGTAGTGACACATTTCAAATCGTTATAGCTAGTTCCTAATGGAATAATCCACAGATGGTGTGGAGTTGTCAGACAGAGTGAGGTTCCTCCTGTGCTTGAACTCTTGGTGCAGAACCCAGTCAGATGAGCTTGGGTACCCAAGCAGGATGGTGTATGAACACTGACATGAACAATCATTAATACAGATCCTATTCTTAGAGTTATTTATTATCTAGTAAACATTCCATGTCATTTAGTTAGTGGGATTTGCAGTCCCAGCTGGTATCAAACAGCAAACCAAACAAATAATTACTTTTGATTATCAAAATCCAAGACCAAAAAGACTTGATGAGTTCAGACCATAAATGGTTTACACTTCAGGTATGAGATGATATAGGAAAACCGAGTCTACAGCACCCTTGTTAAGGAAATTCTTTAGGTTGGAGGAGGGGAGATGAGATCTTAACAGATCTATTCCTGAAAATTATCTGCACTCAAACAATCTTTTTGTCCCTGTTGCCTCTAAACTGGGTTGAAATGAAATGAAGTCTGATATGAATGGACAATTGCAGAATAAGTTAGTAGCCATCTGATGGCTCCAGTACAAGCTCCTGATTTGAACCCTTGAAGATGAGAGCCATGACCTCATTAGTGTCCTAAGGAGTAGAAATGAATAATGAGTAAAAGAATGAGAAGAAGAATGAGTAAAGCCCATTTCTACAATAAAAATGGGGCAGGAGATGTGCATGGGATTGATGTGTCTGAGAACCACCTGGATAAGATACGGAAACCTGAAGGGTTTTGGTTCCTTGATGGGAACAATATGATGAAGTTATGGTTGATATGAACCAGCGTGGCTGTGGTGGCTTTTCATGTCATCCACTAACTTTCTGAGGGTAGTGGTGCTAAACCACAACTTGGTTTACCATCTGTGTCTTATCCTTTTGGTTTCTGTGAAAAATACCAGACAAAGGTGACATAAGGGAGGAAGACTTTGGTTAGCTTACAGTCCTGGGGGACACAGTTCATCATGGCAGAGAAGCATGGTGGCAGGAGCAGGATGGGGCTGATTGCATTGTATTCACGGTCAGAAAGCAGAAGGAGATAAATAATGCCACTCAATTTTCCTTTTATTCCTTTTGGGATCCCAGCTCATGGAATGCTGCCACCAACATTCAGGGCCATCCCACTTCAGATGAACCTTTTCCAGAAGTATACTCAGGAATGCGCCCAGAGGTCTGTCTTCTAGGTCATTTTAAATTCTGTCAAGTTGAAAGTCAAGATTAATCATTATGCCATCTAAAACAAATGCTACATTCCCTTAAGGATAGGATACTGATCTGACAGCAGCAAGTTTAAAGTATAAAGTTTGAGAGGTGAGAACCCAGGGCTGAAGAAACGTAAGGATTCTCTTGATAAGTGTCATCTGGGTGACAAAAATGCAATGAGAATGTTATTTATTTTACACTAAATTTCCACCAAAGCCATAACCCAATTCTCTGGGGTATCTCAAACTTAATGAACTGTTCATCAGAGTAGAAAGGCCTAAAGAAGCCCCCCTCCCCTTTGAAAGTTACTCTAATCACTTTAACTCAGAGAACAGTAGCAAGCTGTCCCTTGTCTCTAAACCCAGCTGTCAGAACTTCTTCAAACACATCCCAGAAGCAGGTAGACACATTTCTTCATCCACATCTGATTGGCCCCCAAGCCTACTTCCAGTTTTTTATATTTGTTGTCTTGTGGTTGAGCACTGTGGGAAGAAGCATGGGAAAAGCCTGCAAAGATCCAAGTGCATGATGAGATGGGCATTTCAGGAGTGTGGGATGGTGGCTGTTTCCGCGCGAGACACAGAAGCATTGATTGATCTTGCTAGTTGTGAATCCATTATTTACTTTCACCTACAAGGCCCCACAGTGAAGGGCAGAGCTAAGAAATGAATCTAAGGCTTTTGACATCAAGGATTTCTGATGCACCAAATGATTGCTTTTAACCCTGTTTTAAAATATGGGAGCCAGAGAGCAATTCTGAAAAGCCCAAAAGAATGGAATCCTCCTTATGCCTCATGAATTTTTTTCACCAACTGAATGGAAAATGCAAGAGTGGGTGACTTGGTCTGCTTGGTGCATCTGTCAGAGACCTGTAGAGACTGGGTACCTTATAAAGAACACAAATTTAGTCTATGACAGTTCTGAATTACAGGAGGTCCAGATTAAGGAAGTGGCATTTAACTTGGTGAGAGCCTTTGTGGTGGTTTGAAAGAATATGTCCCCCAGAGTAGGTGGTACTATTAGGAGGTGTGGCTTTGTGGAATAGGTATGACCTTGTTTGTGGAAGTATGTGGGGGTGGGATTCGGAGTTTCCTTTATTCAAGCTCTACTTACTGTAACACTCAAGTTCACTTCCTGTCACCTGCCAATCAAGATGTAGGACTTTTAGCTCCAACACCATGTCTGCCTGCATGCTGTCATGTCCTACCATGATGATAATGGACTAAACCTCTAACTCTAAGCCAACCCAATTAAATGTTTTCCTTTATAAAAGTTGCCATGGTCATGGTGTCTCTTCACAGCAAGAAAAGCCTAACAAAGTCAGCCTTTTTGCTTCTTTATTTTGGGATGGGAGCCAGAAGAAAAAACTAGTTGAAGGCTCTACGAAGCCTTCATCCCTGTCAAAGCAATCCATATGGCCTAAGGTCTTAAAGGACCTGCTCTTAGTCACATTGACAACACCTAAATTTTGAAGGGCACCCATTCAAACTGTAGCCATAGTGAAAGTTAACTCAATTTATGGCATGTCAATGAACTTGAAAACAAGAATAAATTGACAGATGAAGACAGTTCTGACATCAGAGATTAGTATCCAAGGAAAACCCAGGAACTTGAAATTGAACTATGGCTGTTAAGTCCAAGCTTGTACCAAAATATCATTTTCACTTGTTTTTTTTCATTTCTCTAAAATTTATGTATTATCCATATATATGACTTTCAATCTTCAGTTCAGCTAACAGCATGATAAGGGTTCTTTTAGAAAAGCCTGGCATAATGTGTATCATCTCTTTCATGCCTTGCATTTGTAATGAGAATCAGGATTTATGGGCCCTCCAGCACCAAAGTTACATTGGCTCCTGAATGAGATTTTCCATCCTATTAGTATTGTGAAGTGATCAGGATAAGCCTTACCACACTGATGAGAACATCTCAATGACACATGAAGAGCTTAGCAAGAAGGGCCTGCAGGAGTGCCTCAGTGCAGGAAGTGGCTGCACTTTCAGTTCCCACTATTACAGGCTGTCTGATGAAGTTGGGAATACAAAGCAGGAAATTACAGAAGAAATCGGTAGAGGCTGGAGAGATGACACATTGGTTAAAGTGTTTGCCACGTGTGCATGAGATTGGGCATTCAGATCCCCAGAGCCCATGTAAATATTAGGTATATCTCTATAAGGACAGCTCTGAACAGGAGTGGCTGTATGTGGTGTGTGTGCATGCACATGTGCACACGCACATGTGTGAGTGTGTTCATCCCCACCTACAGTCAAATTATAAGGAATCACAGGCCATTCAGTCTAGCCAACTGGTAAGCTCCAGAACTGGAAAGAGAACCTGTCTCAAAAGATAAGGTGGAAAGAGATAGAGAAAGAGGAAGATACCTGATGGTGACTCCTGAGTTGCAACAAAAAATGACTGATAAAGAAAGCAACCCCTTCTTGTTCATTATGACAAGGCTGGTCCCTCCTGGTACCATGTTCCATGAAGTCTTGTATTCTGAAAGGGGAAGCAGGAATCAGGGAGTAAGGCTACATGCATCTAGTGGCTGAGTTCACTGCAGTTTGTGTCGGCTGGATCTTACCTTGCTATATGTGGTTTTAAACGTTTCCCCAGCCCTTGTCTTTCGTGGTTTTATTTGTCTGTTTGCCAAATGGTGTGTGAAGTCTTTCTGTATTTGTGTTGCTTTAAATAGTTAATGAATAAAGCTGTTTTGGTCAATGGCTTAGTGGATGCTAGGTGGGAAATTTGAACAGAGAGAGAG
>LOEQ01005081.1:282097-298977 GCA_001685075.1 Bramus lutescens
AGAGAGAGAGAGAGAGAGAGAGAATACATGGAGTTGAAGGAGACACTATGTAGTCACTGAAGGAGTAATATGCCACTCTGGTAAGTCACAGCCTTGTGGTAATACACAGATTAATAGAAATTGTTAATTCAAGATGTAAGAACTAGCTAAGAATACACTTAAACCATTGGCCAAACAGTGTTGTAATTAATATAGTTTATGTGTGATTACTTAGGTCTGGGTGGCCATAAAAAGAAAGTGCAGTCTCCATTTACAGCCATAAACATGACTGATTTATTGTGCAGTTTTGCAGAACATACAGCTTTTCAGAGGATGAGAGAGATCACTGTCATCTACTAGTTTTGGTGGGAGTCAAATTCGAGACAGAAGTTCCACTATAGAATGCTTGTCACAGGAGCTCTTTATTAATACCTGTGAAAGAAAAATGAAGAGGAGAGAAAAGCAAAGGGAAGGAAAGGGAGGAGAGGAAAGGGAAGGGAGGAGAGGGGAGGGAAGGGGGGAGAGGAAAGGGAAGGGAGGAGAGGGGAGGGAAGGGAGGAGGGGGAGGGAAGGGAGGAGGGGGAGGGAAAGGAATAAAAGGGAGTGAATGGAACAGAGTAGAGAAAGTCATCATGATGTAGGCTAAACATCCTCAGGTGACCTCACTGGGTGACTCTGAAGCTAAAATGGACACTAGCACATTCAATACTGCTTTAAAATACTAGGATCTTGATTGATTATTAAATGTAGGTTATGGATTTCTATCACTTTGTGTGACATCATGCAAATCAGTCCTTTGAAACT
Source organism: Bramus lutescens (assembly GCA_001685075.1). Taxonomy (NCBI): domain Eukaryota; kingdom Metazoa; phylum Chordata; class Mammalia; order Rodentia; family Cricetidae; genus Bramus; species Bramus lutescens. The sequence continues at coordinate 282,881 of LOEQ01005081.1, forward strand.
GAAGCAGTACTAGAAAGGGCTTACAATAGAAAGCTGTCTACTGACAAGGGATGAAAGAATTCTGTAAACTATCCAGAGCTAACATCTTCAAAGCACCATATTCAAGTCTACCTTAGCTTGATTTTATGTAAAACGGGAGCTGTCCATACCTTATGTTCATCAATCATTCTCTGAATTGTGTATCCTTTCAGACTCTTCTCTAGACTTATGTGTTGATTTGTCATTTTCTTTGTGTTTGTGTGTACAGATGTGAATGTAACAATGGAATTTTATAATAGCTTTTATGCCCAAACTGTTTCATTTGCCAATACATCTTGGAGATATATCTAGTTGATTCTCTCATATCTAACATATTCTTGCTTTAGCATGTCTATATATGCAATGTAAGAATTGGTGTGCATCTGCCACAGTGTACCCATGGAGATTGGAGGACAACCTTTTGGGTTGTCCCTGGACATCCATCATACTTGAGACAGAGTCTGTCTTAGTTTTCTTAGTGTTTCTATTACTGTGATAAAGCATCATGACCAAAAGGAATGTGGAGAGGGACGTGTTTGTTTCAGCTTACAGTTTCTATCTTTGAAGGAAGTCAGAGCAGGAACCTAGGAGCAGGGGCTGAAGCAGAAGTCATAAAGAAACACTGCTTACCAGCTTGCTCACCATGCTTTTCTCAGCTTGCTTTCTTATGTAGTTCTGTACCATGTGTCCTAGAAGTGGAACTATTCACAGTGGGCTGGGCTTTCCCACATCAATTTCTTATAAGAAAATGTTCCACAGGCTTACTCACAGGCCAATCTTGTGGAGATATTGTCTCAATTGTCATTCTCTCCTCTTGGATAACTCTAGTTTGTGTCATCGTGGCACAAAGTTAACCAGATTAGACTCTTTTGCTGTTTTTCTGCAGATTAGCTGGCCCACAGGCTTCTGGAAATTCTCCTATCTCTGCCCTCTGTATCCCATAAGAATACCTGGACTGCGCTTAACATCCAATATTTACGTGTACTCTGGGGCTTAAATTCGAGTCCTCATGCTTGCTGACAAACACTCTAACTCACTGACCCTAGGCTCTAGCCTTCTGCCACTGTTTTGCACTTTCTAATGTATTCAACTCACATGGTTCTTGGTGAATGCAGTACTCTTTATCAATCTAATATTTAATCTACTCTTCTTTCTGCATCTTGATTTTACAAAAAGAGTAATGTGCATAGGTAAATAGCCTACATGAGTAGATGAAGGTGTCATTAATTTTTTCTGCTGTGTAGTACTCCATTGTATAAATGTACCACATCTGTCTGATGTGACCAGGCTTTGACTTGACAGATTACATCATAAGCCCACACTCAGTCACAGTGTATCATTCGACCAGGCAAGGTCACATCTGCAGGACAATTGTCTAAGACAGTTCTCTCAGAAGCAGCAGGTAAGCAGGGCAATGGATTACAGAATATGAGAGTCACCTCTAATATGCTGGATGACTCTGTAGACTGAAAAAACATTTAAAAATTTTAAAAACAAAATCATCAAATCCTTCCTTTAACTGTTATATCTGTGTAGATCCTAATGAACAAGTAGCTCAGAAAATAGATTTGGGGTTCAACACAATGAAAAGGGTCCCTGGTCTTTTAGACATTTTGACTAGAAAAGGGTGTGGCTCCCTAAAGAAGCCATGAATCAATATGTTGTTACTTGCATCTTACATAAGTAAGAAACAGTTTGATTTAATTCAAATTTTATTTTTATTTTTTGTTTGTTTGTTTTTTCAAGACAGGGTTTCTTTATAACTTTGATATCTGTCCTGGAAATAGCTCTTGTAGACCAGGGGGGCCTTGAACTCAAACAGATTGACCTGTCTCTGCCTCCCTAGAGCTGGGATTAAAGGCATGCGCCACCAATGTCCATCTCAACTTTAATTTTTAAAATGAAACTGGATTTTAATATAAAGCAAGTGGAAAGGCTTTCTTCTGGGGTTTAACGTCTTGTCAGAAAAGTGACATGTGCTTGCTTTGAAGCACATTCTGGAGGGATGCCACAAGGATCTGGAGAGTCCTTGGGTGGCTGGATTTGTGTCTCGGCTTTTCCAGCTTCATTGCAGAGCTGTTCTGAGTTCTTCGGACAGGTCTGAGAATAAGGAGAAAACGTCAGTGCAACTGCTGTCCAGCGTGACAGGGAATGGGCAGCAGCCCACAACTGATGCCGATTGCGGATTTGGGAGGGATTCTCTACCTAGTCATCATGAGAGGAAGACTGTTTCCAACATGCTGAGCATGATTAAACTCATTGTATAGTCTCTCTTTCTTCTTATGTAATGTGGAAAAGACATCATGAACAGATTGCTCAGTGACAAGAAGCTCTCAAAACACACAAAAATGAGGAAAATAGCATTACTCGTGTTTCGCTCCTTGGGAAATTTCTGGTCCAACCAACAGCTGTTTGTTGCTATGCTGTTTGGAGGCCTTCTTCCTCCCCTCCCAAATCTACAGATGAAGGGGGAAGCTATTATAAATAAACCATGATTGAATTACTAAAGCCTAGAGACCCAGTGGAATGATTTATTGTGAGAATATTTAATTTTGGACGAATAGAATGAATTTTGAATCTCACCATAGCCTTTGTTTGCACCTTTCTTCAGCAGAGGCCCTTTTTCTGTACAGAACACAGAGTATTGATCAACACGCAAAATCTAATTTTCTTTCATTTGAATACCCCTGAAAGTAGAGTCAGAGTGGGCCCTTTGTTGCTGACATATATGCAGGTGCTATTGAATAAAATGCACAAGCAAATAGCTGAAGCTCTTGTGTTCCTCTATCTTGTGGATGCTTCCTTTATAATCGAGTAGGCGTGTAATTCCCCTGATTAGAGTAGGACATTATCCAAATTGAAAGGAAGTAGATTAAATGGCAGCATCAGAACTAGGATGAACTATCTGTTGATGAGAATGCAATGACAAGGGATTAGCAGGCTTTTTTCATCTTAATTTGCCCAATTATCTTTATTTGTTTAGTTATCCTGGGTAGAAAATGAAGCCAATAAAAATTTCAAGACAGAAATGTGCATCATTTTAGTGGAGCTAATATGGGCAAACAGCAGCCAATGAAGTAATCAAGACACAATGTCAGCATCTACGAGGTCAGTTTGGATGCAATGCTTGGTTAGTATTTAGTGTGCTTACTGCTTGTGCCCCATGCACACCCTAGACAGGCATTAATCCTGGGCTTGACAGGAATTTTGACTTTCTTCCCCAGTCTCACTCTGCTCTTACCCCAGGGCTCTAAATTCTGAGAAATGAAGCACCAAGTATCCCAGTAGCCACATCACAAAAGATGCAGCTCTGGTAAAGCCTGCTACAGAGGCGCCAGGAGGTTCTGTGGCACTCTAAAGTGGTTCAGAGGGATGGGTCTCTAAGGAACCCAGGGTTCTCTCAGGGCACAGGCTGTGCCTCTCTCCTCTTCTAACACTCAGAGTCTAGGGCTGTATCTGCTGCAATATAGGTAAACAATTAAATTTTGACAAATGCACTAAACACATGTATAGGAATGAATGACCTTCTCATTCCACACTCAGTGTTCACTCAGTGTGCCTTTCTAATACCTTGCTTCCATTAAGAAAGATTTATACAAGTGCTTCAGTATAAAATAAGAGGCTGGAAAGCCAAGCAGAATTGCCAAAGCACATGGGGGAATGTATTTCATCAGGAAAGACCCTGCTTATTCAGTTGGATGTTTATAAGGAGACAAGATAGTCTTAAGCGCCAATCTCTGCAGTAATGGGGAACATCTATTATACATGTTCTTGAATGAGATGCCAAACTCTCTCATGCTCAGGTTTCTTATATGTACACTGCAAAGTAAGGCTGGCATTCAAATAAGAAAAGATAAAATCAAACAGTTATTGAAAATGTTCTTTTACCATTGTCATGTACTAGATGTGAGTTTTTCTACGACACTTTGCTCTAAGTAACTACATGGCTTTGTTTGTGCATACCAAATTAATTCTGTTTCATGTCCTCCCCAGTCAAGCCTGAGTGACATTCAATTATGAGTGTATATTGGGAGACCATTCCAACTCCTTGGGTTGTTTTTTTATGTTGCCCAAAAGATGAGGCTAGAGAAAAAGAGCCAGTGGGGTCATAGCTTGAAAGATGAAAGGAGGGTCCTGTATAGGAATAAAAGCAAAATCAGATGCTATTATTAATAGAAAGCAAGAAGGACAGAAAAAATGGGTCCTGTGCTGGCTAGGACAGTAGAATAATGATTACCACAGAGTAAACTCTGGAAGTATTTGCTAGAAGAATACCTTATGAAGCCATTTTGAAAATTCCAGCATTTCTCCTTTTGTGTAATGCTTACTTCTACATGTGTAGCCTTGTCTGACCTCCTCAATAACCCTGTAAGTAGATTTAAGCAGGTATTTTTTCTGAGTAAATGAGATCCTCAATCTCCTTGTTAAAACAAGAGAAGTTGCAGTCGTGGACTTTAACTTTTTCCCTCATGGCTATAAAAGAAGAAAAAAAAAGTGCCAGAGAGTCTTTTCCAGTACAAGTTACTAATACTGCAAGTATTTATATTGTCTAAGAGCACTGATGGGTTAATTATAATAATAATGCCAGGTCTAGTAAGATAAGCAGAGAGCACTGCACACTGCCCTGGGTTTTATCAGAGGAAACGGCAAGTGACTTCAGTCTTGCAAGTCTTTGAGACTTCCAAGGACAAATTTGTATTAGCAGAGAGACAGGAAAGAGGTGGCAGGGGTTATGAATATTCACACGGGTCGCCTTGTTGCACAGGAAACAAGATTGATATTCTTGTGAACGTTCTCAATTTAAAACCTTAGCAAATCAGACTATCTGAATTTGTTTCATGATGCAGAAAACTTTATCTTCCAAGTTAAGGACAGTGGGGACATAGCTCCAGCTTTCTCAGACTCCTTTTGCTAATTGCAAAGACTTTCTTTCTTTCTTTCTTTCTTTTTTAAGCCCAGGCTCGGGAAATTCTGTAACTAAGCATGAAACACTGAAAAAAATCAGGCCCGAGGCTTCATTTTTATTTGCAGACATGAAAAAAGAAGTGAATAGGATTTTACTTATTAATAGTGAAAGGCAGCGTATGTGGCATTAATCTTGGACACATTCTGATTATGCCAACTGAGAATGTGTCATCATCACAGAATGGCAAATTGTGCAAAAAAATATGTCAATAGTAAAGGTAGAATTACTTCTTTCCTAAGGTAATGGAACATTCAGATTCTGAATGGAGGACAGAAACTTAGCAGGGAAGATGTTTATGCCTACAAGGCAAGCTGTTCCTCTCCCAAACCCGACAGCAGGCTCCTGCCTCCCAGTTAAAGCCTATGTCCCCTGCCCCCCTTCTTGTTTGTAGTGTATGCATGTGTGCTTGCACATTCACATGTACACATGCATGTGTGGAGGCCAGAGGTCAACCTCTGTGCTGTTCCTCTTACGTCGCCAGTCAAAATTTTTATTTGTTTTTTATTTTATTTTATTTTATTTTTAATTTTGTTATTTGAGTTTTGTTTGCTTTGTTTTTGAGATAGGATTTCTTCATTGGCCTGGAGCTTGCTACTTAGGCTAGCCAGGCTGGCCAGCAGCTCCAGGGGCACCTTTGTCTCTATCTCCCCATCCCTGGGATTACAAGTATTCACTGTGGTGCTCAGCTCTTTCACGTGGTTCTAGGAGGTGAGCTCAGATAGGTCTTTATATTTGTCAGGCAATCAGTTCACAGCATGAGCTATCTCCCCAGACGCTGGTGTTCTCCATCCTGCATGAGGATACTCCCATCATCAACATTTCTGCTGGAATCTTGTCTTCTAGAGCCTGAGGAGTGCTTCTCCTCAGACTTACAGAAGCAGGAAAGAACAGCCAGAGAAGGGGGCTCTAATCAGTCAGTAGCTGAGAAGCGACTGGACCCATCTAGCTGCATGCAAATCATGTATAGAGCTTAAAGTTGGAGCTTCTGTGAAATTTCACCCATATTCTAATGGGCTTTACAATGATGCGCCTTTATCCTAACAAGAATGCACTGGTTCTACAAGATGGATTTTCATAACTCTGGTTATTCATCGGCTCACTATTTGGGGTGAATAGATGTGTGAATTGTGTCTCCCCAGGAAAAGCCTCTCTGGGAACATCAGTGAAAAACTCAAGGGTTTAAAAAAATCATCAGTTTCCTTCTGTTGATTTTCTTTTTGCTTTTCTCTGTAGGTTTCAGCAGAAATGGGAGCGTTTATAATGATATGCCTTTTGGAACATAAACTCTTCCAGCTTCCAAAGGTGAAGTATTCCCCTAATTATTTCCTGATGACTTTTAACCCAGAGCTCATTACTGTGTCCAAGAATTGGACTAGAATAGATAGAAACTACAGAATTCTAGCAACATGATGTGACTGCTTTTGGTATCTTGTCAAGATAAAATAACTTGTAAGAATTGACGTCCTATTTTGGATGAAGTGATAAACTCCAGCAAAAACGGGCAAATCAGAGGAATTTAAGACTTTGGACATTAAGCAATGAAGGACAATGACCCAGGAATATGTTAAACAAAGGAGCTGGATACTCTAATTCTCTACATTATTGTCTAGGACATGTTTGTAGATACTCCCAGAGGTGGAGGCAGCCTAGGTATCCCATGAAATGAGGAAACAGGTCAAAAAGCAGGGAGAAAATGTTGTAGGAGAGAGTGTTTGTGTAATGGTTTAAGTTCTAGGATATGTAAGGGACACTTCTCAAATACTCACACAATACTGACCACAAAATATAAAAATGAGAAAATGGTCTGTCTATAAATTCTTGTTAGGGAGGTTCCAGAAGACTCTAAAACAACACCGGCTATTGTCGTCAGCATGGTTTCCCATGGTAGCCATGTAAAAGACTTCTACAATAAAAACTGTAAGATAGCAGAGAATGAAATTGAAGAAGACACTGGAAGATGGAAAGACTGCCCTTTATCAAAAATTTACAGAATTAATATTGTGAAAATGGTTATATTACCCAAAGCTGTCCTATGGATAAAACACAATCTCCATCAAAATTTCAATGGCATTCTTTACAGAACAGGACAACAAAAACAACAACAAAAATCCTGATATTCATGTGGAAGCAGAAAACCCAAAGGCGAAGGCATCCTTAGCAGAAAGAGATATCACAATACCTGATCTCAGAATATATTGCAGAGCTGTAGTAACAAAACAGTATGGCCCTGCTATAAAAGCAGACATATAGATAATAGGACTGAATAGAGGACTCAGAAATAAACCCTTATAGGTACAGCTACATCATTTATTTATTTATTTATTTATTCATTTATTTATTTATTTATTATGTATACAATATTTTGTCTGCGTGTATGCCTGAAGGTCAGAAGAGGGCTCCAGACCTCATTACAGATGGCTGTGAGCCACCATGTGGTTGCTGGGAATTGAACNCCTTTGGAAGAGCAGGCAATGCTCTTAACCTCTGAGCCATCTCTCTAGCCCTTAATGTGTAGCCCAGGCTGGCCTCAAACTTGTGATCCTCCTGCCTCTGCTTCCTTCAGCAAATCCTACTGGTGTGCTCCACCACAATCGGCCAGCTACATCATTTCTGACAAAGGTTAATGGTATAACATTGAAGAAAGAAAGTCTCTTTAACTGGGAAAACTGAATTTGCACACATAGATCTAGATCTCCATCTCTCGCAGTATATGACAATAAATTCAAAGTGGATCACAGAACTTAATGTAACACCTGAAACTTCAAAATAAACAAAACACCTGCATATGCAGGCATAGACAAAAACACTCTGGAAAAGGGAACAAGAACTAAGTGGTGGGAGTAGATGATGTTAAAAGTTTCTGCATGGTAAAGGAAATAATCTTCTATGTGAAGAGGGTACAGAATGGTCTTTGCCAACTACATATTGGAGAAGCGATTAATATCCAGGATGCATGAAGAACTGCAAATAGGTTAAATAAAATAAATGAAGTTATCTTGCTAACAAATACAGCAGTGAGCTGAGAAGACACAGTCCTCAAAAGGAGAAATGCATGGCCAATAAACACTCACCTTCCTGTGAGGAAAATGCAGATGAAAAGTGCATTGAGAACCCATTTCACTCCGGTTGGAATGGTTATCATCAAAGAAACAAATGACATCAAGTACTAGAGATGATATTTACTCTGGTAGGCCTGTAAACTTGTGCACTCATATGGAAATCAGTATAGATGTTATAAAAAAGATTAAAATTGGAACTAACATATGAGACAACTATTTCTCTCTGGAGGATATACTCAAAGGATGCTATGTCATCATACCATAGAGGTACTTGTACCTCCATGTTTGATGCCGGATTCTTCATAGTACACAGGAAATGGAACCAGTCTACTTGTCCATCAACAGAAAAATGGACAGCGAAAATGCGGTACATATACAAATGGAGTTCTCTGTCACAAAGGAAAATGAAATTAGGACATTTGCAAGAATAATTTTAATGGACAAGATAAGCCAGATTCAGAAAAGTACTGCACACTTTCTCTATTGTGTAGACTCTAGATTTATATTTACATATGCATCTTTCTCTGTTTGTGTGTGTGTCTTCAAAATAGTTTTAAAATAGTAATAATTAAATAAGGTAAAATTCAAAGTATCTTTTACACAATAAAAATACTATCTTGTAAAGCAGGCCACACCTACTGTGAGAACATACTCAACAATTAGACTTCCGGGGTCCCAGAAAATGCTGACATTAGTCTGAGGGGGCGCACAGGGATCATGAAGGGTCCCAGAGAAACCCTCTAAAAAGACTCTAATCATATCAGTGTAGAGCTGAGTCTCCTTGAAAAGAAAAAGGAGAGGCACTAGGTTGAAAATGATAGGGAAGCAGAAAGGAACTGGCTGCTGCCTAGACTGTTGGTAGCCCTGTCTACACTATGATCAAGGTTGTTACAGTGGGCTTGCTTTACAGGATTAGGTCTGCCAGTGCGCACTTCCTCATCAACGTTGTTATTCAGGAGAACGAGTCTCCGGTTGAAATTCAATATTTATTGGTTGAAAAATACAACCACAGTGTTCAGATGGAGACAGGTGCTGCTTGTTCTGCATCTCAAATCTAGAAGGATGATTTAATTTTTGAAGAAAATTATACTTTAATCCAGCTGCTTTGATTCAGGAAACCACATAGTTAAAACCAAGGGTACCAGGAAGGTTTTGGATGGCATCCATGTGTCCAAAAAAGGAACAGTACAGATTGTTCAAAGAAGCATAGTCTGCTCAACCTTGGGAAATTTTTTCCCAGTGACAATATCTCTCAAGATTTAAACAATGGCTTTTTCAGATGCTCAGCATGCTGAGGGAGTTTTATCACTCATTGGCCTGGACAGCAAAAATAGTTAAAGAAGTCCTTTAAGTGGAAATGTGGGGTGCCAGACAGAATACTGCATGAATCTGAACAACTGGAGATGTCTAGACATTCTAACTACATGGAAAATTATGAAGGTACTTACTATTTTATTTTTTTTAAATGGTAATTTAAATAAAAGCATGTGACATCAGAAAGGCAATACCCATGAGGTCTCATCAACATGACTGATTAAACAAGATCTGAACAATGACGATGCCAATGGACATGCCAGCATGGAGGGGGCGAAAGCTTGCAGAGCCTAGACTCTAGGCAAAGAACTGTGGACACCTGGGACTGTTCAGAGTAGGAGATACAGACTTCTACAGGTAGAGCTTTCCAATTACGCACATACGTATATGTAACAACATTAAATAAAGAGAGATCCCTGACAGAAAACAACAAGGGGTGCATGGGAAGGTTCTAGAAGAAGGAAGGGGGAAAGGGAAACTATATAGCCTCATTTAAACTTTAAAAAAAATAAAAGTACTGTAAAAAATGGAAAGTATGGAAAATCCACAGCACACCACCAGAAAGGAAAAAAAAATGTATGTTGTTTCCAAGTTTCTCTGTCACAGTAACCTTTTAAAATACATATTATAACAAGTTAAATATGTTTATTATAAACTACCAACAAGCTTCCTTTCTCAATGGAGAACAATAGATGTTTTGTTCCTGAGAATACTTTTTTGTTGTTGTTGTTTTGTTTATTTGTTTGTTTTGAAACATGGTTTCACTCTTAGCTCAAGCTGTCCAGAAAACCTGGAAGTAATAGGGCTCTTCCTGCCTCAGACTCCCGCATGCTGGGATCACAGCTAAGCACCTTCACCCCCCCATGCTGAGGCTTATTGAGTTAACTATTTGGGAGACAATGTGGGATAATCCTTTTGAATTTAAACTGTATGTATGTATATATTTGACCCAACTTCTGATCTTCTAGAGATCTGGTTTTTGGAGATTAATAATATGAACACGTATCTTTAAGTATATTTAATTTTCTTTAAGGGACTCAACACAAAGAAGAAACTAGATAAGTATCCAGACATGTCTTGGAGCGCTCTCATTAAAATATCATTTGTGAGCGCATAAAATAGAAACTTGAACTAATTTAAGTAGTCTTCAAAATTATTTAAATGAATTCTGATTTAATCATAAGTGAGCTACAATGCAGACATTAAAATTATGGGACAAAACTTGGGATTGAAGCTCAGTGATAGAGCACTTGCCTTTCATGTAAAAGACCCTGAGTTTGCTTCCCAGCATTACCGGAGACACATTCTAAAACATTTGATATAGGTAGATACGGTAGAAATAAAGCCAGAACATCTTGATACATGAAGAAAATTTAAATAACATGCATGACACTCTACTTTTAAGTTAAAATTAAAAAAAAAGGAACAACCAATACTTTTATATGGTGGTAGTCCAGTAAAATATCCACAAACCAGACACAAAGTTATTCATACTGATTATCCCTGGCAGTAGAATTCCTAAGTTCTTCTTAAAAAATTATTATAAGGAACATGGATCTATTTTTATCACAATTTTAGAATAATTATGCTTTTACATATTTGAAAAATACTCAATTTATTCTACTTTTCTTAGCAATGTACTTTTAGTTATTAGAAATTATTGAAATTTCTTATTATTTCATATTGATGAAAGAGGAAATGTTTGATTGATTAATATTTTGAGACATTGTCTTTTATATTTCCTTCAGTATGTCCTAGGGCACATATGTACTTTAGACTTTTAAAATTTTTCCTAGGTATTACTATACATTTTGACTTTTTTAACAAGTAATTTAATTTACAAACTGGATTTTATTGTTTTACTTTTCCTACTTGGATATTTTTTAATGAATTCATATAGATAATTTTAATACATTAGATTTGGTGTGTGGAGACACAATCTCTGAGAAAAGGAAGCTACCATCCCATCAACAATTGAGCAGACTATTATCCGGCCGGTCCTTGTGTGTCACACCAGGGTCTTGTTTTCTTAACCATCTCTGATAGGGTCATTATCAGTGAGCTGGATCATTGTCCAGCTAGACTACAGGCTCTCTCTTGGCACGGATCAATCCAAACAGTCTTGCAGGATCATCATGAACACTTTCTTCTACTGCCTGGTTATCAGATGAGAAATCTGGTACCAAATTGATCTGAGAAATGCTGGCATCCATTGCACAAACTTGTGCATCCTTCTCCCTGTCTGAGAAATTATCATTCTGCTTCCGGGGCCTTCTGCGTTTCCCCTTGAAGCTGTGATCCAGTGTGGCATAGCACATCTGAGTTTCAGCAGGTACCTGAAAAGAAACGCATGTGAGTTTTTCTCTGTTGTTCTATTCTTTAATTTCCAATATTTCTATAAATTTTCATGGCTAATGAAAAACATTTTTTTCTGTCTTTAGTTACCTGATTTTGCAAAGTTGATAGTTAAAGACAACAGCAACAAATCAACAGGTAATTCATGACTTTTGAGTTGAAAAATAAAGGTATTTAGATTTTTTTCATGAATTTTCCCATACTCAAAATTTACACGAGCACATCACACCATTCTTCACCTGCTTCTGTCTTCACTTTCACCCCAAGCAGTTACTGCCTTACATCACTCTCCTTAGCAACTGTACCTTCATTTGTTTAGGAGGGAAAGCACATTGTAGGGAGGAATAAAAGGTGTGTTTTCCATAAGCTTAATAAATGGCGACTTAATAATTTAAACAGACCCACAAATCCTTCCTCTGCCTCTTCACATTTTTAAAGGTTTGTAAGAAAAAATCAAAACACATCTCCTTGTACAACTGACACCTAAGACAGAATGGAATTTGTTACCCTTCCCTTCTGTCCTAGAGGTGGGTCAATGCTGGGAGGACAGCCTATTCTGGACTAAAGTCTGTATTCCATGTCCTGCCCTTTAAGGTTTTTCTGTTTTGATGCTCAGTATTCCCTGACTCTGCTCTGCATCCCAGCAAACTTGACAATTCACGGTTGCACACATTTAGGACTGTCATCTGCCTCAACAGACAAACTGGTGAAGAGCTATCGATATTCACTGAGAGCCACGGAGGACAGGCTATTTATTGGTCTTTTGGGACTTGGCTGAACTCTCTTATCTTCTTCGGTAAATTTTGCCCTATCCTGTTCGAGAGACTTGGAGTGCTGTATCCAAGGCCAGCAAGACTAAGTAACCGACCAATGCTGGATCAAGCAACCCAATGCCTCCCACTGCCCTGGCAATAGGGCCCAAGAGAATGGCCTAAGAATGGGCATATTTGATGGCATTTTAAAGTTGATATTTACTATCAAGAATAGAAAGCTATCTTTTCCTTTGAGTCAAAAAAGAAGATACACAAGCTGTTAGTGGCTTTCCCAGCCTCACTTGAGGAGTCTGCTGATGACATAGAAAGGATAATGAGGAGAATGAGGACTGCTTCTCTACTCAATCATCTCAAAAGCAAAGTACATTCTTTTCTCTATCCATAATTTGAGGCAATAATCTCCCTTTAATACCAAAGTATTGGAATTTGGCTTCTGCAATTACAGGAAATCACTCCAAATAACAAGTGACAATAGTGCTGTGTTTTATAAGGCAGTGCCAGGTTAAAAAATGTACGAGTCCCAGGGGCTGAGATATAGCTAAGAGGTTAACAGCACTGGCTGCTCTTCCAGAGGGCCTCAGCAACCACACGGTGACTCACAACCATCTGGTGCCCTCTTTTGGCACGCAGGCAGAACACTGTATTCATAATGAATAAATCTTAAAAAAAAAAGAGTCTCAAGAAAGGATCATGGCTGCACATTAAATATTTACTTTAGACTTCCACTTTGATGGATTAGTTTAGGGAATTGGGGGTGCAAAGAGGAAAGGGTAAAGGTATGTGTATCCCCAGAAAGACACCAAAACTATAAGGGATGAAAAGAACCCATCAAATTTCCACTTAGTTCAGAAATTAGAGAAAGCAAATGAAGTTTTTGTTGTTATGTTTGTTTGTTTTGTTTTGCTTTAATGTTGAGAACATTTGCACATATACTACGCAAATGATAATGATCATTTCCAGGAAGAAAAGGAAAATTAATTAAAGTGATAAGATCCTAAAAGACTCAGAGGAAATAGTTTGGAACATAATTAGCAATGGTCTGGGAAGGGAGAAGATGTTTTTGATAGAGTAAGGAGGCGGGACATTGATCCAAGATCAACAAATAAATAAAAGGGACATCACACATGTATATCCTTAAATTTTATAGGCTATGGAATACTTGTGAAATAATCTTCTTGTGAGGTTTTCTGGTGAACTCTTTAGACTTAATTTTTGATGGTAGACCAAGATACTCAAGTTACAGTCTCTGAACCACATACATTGCTTTCGAAGGGCAAAGAAATGACCCATATGTTTCTCAAAAAACACTTTCTTCCTTCAGCCTATGCATGTTATCGTAGGTTTCCTACGCTTCTGTGACCCATCAATACATGAGTATTAGAGAAGCAAATGGGGTAGGTCATGATTATGCTGATAAAGTAAAATTGAGCAATTAGGAGAAGATGACTTCCAATGTGAAACTAAATTCATAAAAATGTAATAGAATAGATACTGAATAGCGTCTCTAAATTCATAAAAGAGCAGACTCAAGGATGTTACATGGTTTTGCATCATTTTCACTTGAGAAAAAACCAGAAGCATCTCAAACAAAGCTACTCTATGGAATTCTCATGTGTTTACTTATAATTTGTATTTATGATTCTTGGTATATTCACAGCTAAAATGGTGTCAGTGGGTCTCTACATTTCTAGATGATGTAATTACGCCTTAATCTCCTTCAAGAACTTTTCTTTTAATATCATGAGATTAACAGGAGATATTATGTCATGTAGTTTTTCCTACTTTAATAAAATAAAATGTACTTTAAAGGTTTGTGTTTTAAGAGTATATGTGTGTATGCATGTTCCTATGTACCTCTCTCTGTGTGTGTGTGTGTGTGAGTGTGTGCATGTGTGTGTGTGCGTGCATGTGTGACGCACACATGCATGCATTTGCCTGCAGAGGGCAGACAGGTTGTCAGATCCCCTGGAGCCTGAGTTACCAGTGATTGTGGGCTAGTCAATGCGGGTTTTAGGAACTAAACCCTGGCCTTATGTAAAACCAGTACCCTCAACCACTGAGCCATCTCTCCAGACCCTGAAAGCATATTTTATAATTAACCAAATATGTGGTGACTTTTTCCTCAAATATCACTACACCTTGATTTCTTAGTCAAATTATTAAGAAGTCTGATATCTTACAAAATTCATGTAGCAAAAAGGAGGAAAATTCTACCATAATGGAAAATTTCCAAACTGTCACCTATTTTTAGAATAAGACTGTTGTATGTAAGATGGATCTCCCTTGGGATTGTGCTGAGGACAAGTTCCAGGACAGTTTTTTTTTCTTTGCAAGTTTTTATAAATGGGAATTTTAATGTTGCCTCCTTCATGGGAATCTAAGCAGAGAATGCATATGGAGCACATAAAGCAAAGGCCAGGAACTGTCACCCGCATGGCTAGTCTAGGCAGTAGTGAGAGGATACAAGGGAAAAGATTCTGGAGAAGAAAGAATAATGCTTTAACTGAATATTTTGATTCATTCAGGGCGTTATGCAAATTTGCAGCTGTACATGTGTATATTTGTAGATATGCAGACATGCACAGACAGGGTCTATTGTTCTTTGAACTATATCTAATTTTGTGTCTTCTGATGTTCAGTTTTGCTCCTGCTTCTGTATTTCCCTGTAGAGCTCAAGTCTCAGAACTTGACACATGAGTCATGCTGCAAAAATTTTAGCAGGCTGATCCTAATGTCTAGATGATGGGGAAGCTCAACCAATCACATTTGCTTAGGGCGTGGCATCCTGGGGCCAGGGAAGATAAACTTGGACATTCAGGTGCATTCACTCTCTTCTTCTCTGCATGTGCTGGACCCTGGTCATGTGAGTTTCCCCGTTTTCTAATTATTAAACTAAATCTGTTGTATTGAGCTGATCTGATTAATTCTAGCTTACCAGAATCCAGTGCCTACTGTAAAAAATACTGGTCTGGATGATGGAATAAGTGGAAGATGAGTCAAAAACTCCAGCAGGACAGAGAAAACATATTTTCTGGCAGACTTCTATAAATGATCAAAGAGTGTGTATAAATGGCATTTTTATTGAGGGCTTACTAGACACCAGTGTGGATGTAAGTATCATTACTCCAAAATATTGGCATCCTAATTGGCCTCTTCAAGAGGTAGATGTTCAGTTCCTAGGAATTGGAACCCTATGTTTCTGGGGAAAATATTGGAATATATTATATTAAAGGTCACCAGCCATTCAGGCTGTACAAGAACACAAAGTAACTGATAAATCTTCAGAGTTGCTAATGGCCCTGCCTTTAAAATAGTTAACTGAGAAGGCAATATGAGTTAAACAGTGGCCTCTAACTGAAGAAAAGCTTCAGGCTTTAAAACAGCTGGTACAAGAGTAACTAGATGCTTGCCATATTGAAGACTCTGCCAGCCCTTGGAATTCTCCTGTATTTGTTAATAAAGAAATATGGAGAATGGTGAAAGATCTTAGAGCTATCAACAAGATTATTCAGCCTATGGGCCCTCTACTGTCTGGAATTCCTCTGCCTCTCTGTTACTAAAGGGATGGCCTCTCATAGTTATTGATTTAAAGGATTGTTTCTTCACTATACC
>LOEQ01005081.1:302336-326895 GCA_001685075.1 Bramus lutescens
AGCCAATCACATTTGGCTAGGGCGTGACCTCCTGGGGCCAGGGAAGATAAACTTATACATCCAGGTGCGCTCTCTCTCTTCTCTGCATGCACTAGACCCTGGTCATGGAAAATAGTTTCCCCGTTTTCCAATTATTAAACTAAATCTGTTGTATTGAGCTGGTCTGGTTAATTCTAGTTTACGGGTCGACCACGCCCATCATCTATTGGAAAACACTTTTTGCGCTCTTGAAGCATGTCCAGGTGCTTTGAACTAGACCAGACTTGACTTGTACAGGAAACTTCACCTGTGCAGATGCAGTGGCTTCTTGCATGTCACTCGCAGATCTCTGTGGCCGAGCTTTCATTTGTTCATAACAGGCCTCATCCATTGGCTCTTGGGAGTAGAGGAAATTTCCATGGAAAAATGAAAATTGCTGGTATGAATAAAATGTATGATCTGAACAATATTTAGCTAAGAATATATAGTCTCAAGAAGTATTTAAGTAGTATGTCAGATGGACATGCAAATAAGTTATGGCTATGCAAACTGTTCCTGCAGATCTGACAGAGAAACCCTTTGCTCACAATGTTACTGACAGACGGTAAGAAGCTCAAGATGCAGACTATATCAAGGATTTTTTGTATCACAGCAGCATGTTGAAGCTCATCTAAACCACTGTTTAAATGATCTAGAGATCCAATGGAGTTAAAGGATTGCCTGTGTTATCTGCTACATGGGTGTACATGATTCACCGTGGCATAAAACATGGTGCTTTCCAAGTCCGTCAATGATTATGGTTTTGTAATTCACTCTATGAATGATATGTTTTATTCAGAATCTTTTAAAAATACCTCATTCTAATTCTGAATAAAATGACTTGGATTATGATTTTTTGCCCCATCAGTGAGAGGCATATCAGATAGACAGGACTGTCTTTGAAGTCCTCAGGATTGTTCAATACCATTCTAAGAATCTCAAACTTTTGTGCAGTGTCTGAAAGTGAACAGACTTGTACCTACTACATCCTTCATGCTAGTACACCATCCTATTCTGTGTCGTTATTCTTCCAAACACATCCCTGTCCATGTCTTTTTAGGGTGGTTAGTTACCCGGCCAGAATGTACAATGCACCAATTGGGTCTCGGTGAGAAAGATATATTTATTATAGCAAAAGGTACCTAGTAATCTTTCTACCCTCTCTGAAAAACAACATGGAGAAAACAACAAAATGGTGTTTCTTAAATCATGGTCCATGAAAAACTAGTAACAAAAAAACTTGTGTTTGCTTGTTAAGTAGCAGATTTCTAAACCCAATCCAGGGCATGTGAAGTCAGAATCTTGAAGTAAACCCTGGCATATTTTGGTTTGGAAAGTACTGATCTGATGGGCACTGGGCCATTAGAATTTATAAGAATTTAAATATGAAGGATGAGATCATAAATATGTAATATGGAACAGAAGGGACATTAGTTTAATATAATATTTCTGGCTTGTTAGAGTCAGAAGTTAGAGGATGTTCATAATGGAAAGAAAGACAGTTAAATCTTTGAATCATAAAATTCACATATCTCTAACTTTACAATCCTATATTGGTTTGGATATGTGGACGTTATGATATTGTTAGATGACAAAAAGACTTTTGCGTTTGAGACAGAGATTTGCAAGCAGAATAATCCCCAAAACTCTGCTCGTGAATAGAGTGAAGGTTTGGAAAAGGGCAGCCTCTTCTCTCATCAGCCATGACATCAGATCACAGCTGCTTGCTCTGAGGACTTTAGAGCATTTTGTTTGGATAGAAGGTTCAAGTGAAGAGCACTTGGAGAAGAAAAGCACCAACCACTTAGTCATGACTTGGTTCTGCTTTCTCCCCACTTGCTATCAATCCAGTCCCAGGTTCTCCACTTAAATAGTACAGGCTAAACCACAGGAAACAGGAGAAAGTGTTCATTGATTTTGGCCATTGAGCCTGTATGCAGGCTTCTATATACAGGTCCCCAAATATTGTTTCTGTAGATCATATTCTATTCTAGAAATGACTTTATTTCATAGAATTCTCTGTGTGACAAAATTCATCAGAATAGAACCTTCTATTGCTCTTCTAGTGATGATGTATTGTTCCTGCTCCAGGACTGAAATGAAGCTCACAGAAAAGCAGGAACTGCTGGCTTGTACTGATGACTACAGTGCAATTTACAGCGTGACCCTTGCACACATAACCTACGCAATGTACTATACATAACTTATGGTTTCTAGAATACCTAACTGTAATGGTTTTTAAAATGAGATTCCTCAAATTGATGGCAAAATAATATGGGTTTTTTGACATGTCTAATTATGGAAAAATAAAACTTACCTGGTATTATATTATCTAAATTACCGTAAATTGGAGTATCTTCAACATAATATTCATCAACTCTGTAACAGGGAAAAATAATTTTCTTTATTAGATAAAATCTGCTTTACATTTAGTAAAATGCAAATGATAACTGGTTAACTAATAACTAATTTCTCAGCTATTGTCAATATCTAGTAAACTATGTGTTCTTGTTCAACCATAGGAGTCTTTCTATGGTAGAAGGGAACATATATGAATGAGTGAAAGCATGAATCATGTATTCATGTGTATATGTGTGTGTCTATGTCTGTATATGTGCATATTTATGTGTCTGTGTGTGTTTCTATGCATGTGTGTATATGCAAATTAAAAACTGAGATTGGAACCTTCTTTCACGAAGAATCATAATATATGATTACTGAGAACTCATGTGTTAGTGACGTTTTGAAGCACATTTCACATGCATTGTTTGTTTGCTGGTTTGATTCTCAAAGCAATTCCAACAGGCCAGCACTATATCGCGTTGATTTATAGATAAGAAACATAAAATACACAAATGCATGACTTCTTGATTTCAAGGTCACAAAAGAAGAAAATAACAGGGTTAGGATTAGAATGCAGGTTGTCTGTGCTATTAGCTTTTCTGCCTGTTTGCTTGCTACCAGCACAGCTCTGAAAGGTCCTTTAAAACTACATTGGTTAAGTAAATTCTTTAGACTTAGATTGGTAGAAGGAATATAAAGATTGACAACACTACAGACAGGAGAGGCCTGAGAGTCAGATAGATGAATTTATTACTTAGCTTTATGAGCAAGATCAGAAATAATTACTGGTTATGAGAATTTCCCACTCTTTCAGGGCTCATTCAACCCTTGGGCCAGTCCTATAGGGTATTGTTCCCTGTAGTGCATTCACTAGAAATCTGCAATGTGTAGGAGTTAAGTACCCAGAAACACAGTCAGCAATTGCAGAGCTAGGGCCACAATGTAAATTTGATTGCAAAGTCCTATGCTCTACCCATATCCTAAGGAAGTCATGCAGAAAGATACATAATCTAAAGGCTTTAGGGAAACAGTCCAGAAGATCATATAAAAACCATTGTTTCCTGCCCCTCTAGTCAAAGGGACTAACAGGGATACATGAGTATTGGTTCTTGTTAAATTTTCTTCTGCTTTATGCAAATAATGCATACTATTATAACAGTAAATACCTTACCAATGTCACCAGACTTCCCCTATTGATATCACTCTTATAACAACGGCCCTACTGACTAAATTTTATATTGGCAGGGTTGGGACAGAGGTACATAATACTTGGTAAATGAAATTTTATGAAATAGGACCAACTGCTTTCACTTTGAGATTGCAAGTCACAGAGTATTGAAAGGAATTACAATCAAAAAGAAGGAAGTCATCCCAAGGCATGACACTGAGTACTTCCCATATTTCTTAAAGAAGACAGAGTATATATAAATACTAACTAAGTTTCCTTAAACAAATAACAATTCAAAGATGGACACACAAAATGGTTTAAAAAGTCCAGATGTTGGCCCACAATTTCACTTATCCAATAGTGAAATACCTGATCTACAACATCCTTTCCATCCAGTACACCTTAATACTTGAACCAATTGTCTTGATCATGGGTTTCCTATAGATATGCAGAAAATATTACAGCAAAAGTTGAAGACTTTTAATAAGACGAGCCATCCATTTTCCTAGCCCACAGAGATAGCAGATGCAACCTGCAAATGATAAATCATGTCCAAAAAATGAATATTACTCTATTCCCTGTGAATGAAAATAAGATGTGATTTATAATGTCGGGCCCCATGTCTGCAGGCTGGTCTCAAGTGATTAATCACCTCAAATAAACCATTATTCAGAAGCAGCTGCTTAACAAACAAATTAAAAAACGTGTTTTTACTTAGCAATGCCAAATAGCTCCAGCTTATTGCAGACATGTAATAACTTCAACAACAAATGTTTGGCAATGTTTTGTGTGGAAGATTACAATAATTGCTTTTTTTTCCTTTGGCAATGCTGAGAATCAAATGTCAGGTCTTGAGCATGCTAAGTAAGTATCCTTCCTCTGAGTTACATACTCAGCTCATATAGTGATTGCTTTTTAAAAAATTAATAAGTGAGCTCATAACTGAGACAATAATATACCCTAAGTTTGGAGTCAAGTCAGACTCAGTCTGGGAATGTCTGAAGAGGAACTCTAGCTATTAGGTAATTTATTGGCACTTCAAAATTGTGAAATATATTATTTTAACCTTTTTTATGGTCCAAATTTTGAGTTTTCATTTAGATCTTGTCCAGTCACTGCTTTAAAATGTTTACTTTATTTACCTTAAGTGCTCTGTGATGTAAGTAGATTTGAATTACTCTTTAAAACAAAACAAAACATTGCTTCTGACTGGATCCCTTTGAACTTCAATCCTATAAATTCTAGCTCTAATACTTATAAATCAAGGATGCTAAAATTACTTTATTTTTCTCAACTTCCAAATTCCATAATACATTATAAAGTTCCAACATGTAAGCAAAAAGGTAGGATATTGCTACAAAACTAATCAAATTGTCCTAAGGAGTTAGGGAGTTGTCAGGCTGGGGAAAGAGCAGGCTTGAGGGTCTGTCAGAAACTTGTGTTGGCAAATGTTAGCTTGATTTACTTAAAAGCATTTCTTTGACTATGTAGAGACTTAAGTTTGGGTTGTATTGGCATCTGAATATTTTCTACAATCACAAAGGAGGGTGAAATTATTTGGAGGATAAATCAGTTTGCTAGAGGAGTGTTTTAAGGTTCAGGAGAAGGAGCAAGATAGAAGCTAATAGAAAGAGGAGTGTCTTAGGGTTTGTTTGGTTGTTTGTTGTTGCTGCTGTTTGTTTGTTTTGATTTTTTTGAGACAGGTTTTCTTTATGTAGCCCTGGTTGTCATGGAACTCACTATGTAGACCAGGCTGGCTTCAAACTCAGAAATCCTCCTGCCTCTGTCTCCTAAGTGTTGGGGTTAAAAGTTTGTGCCACCACCACCAGGTGAAGAAGGATGCTGAAAAGAATCCCCACACTAGCTCAGAATTGAGAAATAGACGGTTATTTATTTAGGGATAGACTCACAAATTAGAATCCTCTGCTTTAACGGAGATCAGAAACCGAATCCTGCAGCCGGAAAAGAGGCTTGACACATGCTCTACAATGGCATATACAGCATAAGAGGCTACGCCACAGTGAGCACGTAACCACTGGCTGTAAGACTTCCTACAGCAGCCAGGCTTAGTTAGGATTTTATTGCTGTGAAGAGGCACCGTGACCACAACAACTTTCATAAAGGAAAACATTTAATTGGGGCTGACTTACAGTTTCAGAGGTTTAGTCCATCGTCATCATGATAGGACATGGCAGTGTGCAGACAGACATGGTGCTGGAGAGCAGCTGAGAGTTCTCCATCTGGATCCACAGGCAGCAAAATGAGACTGCCACATGAGGCCTAGCTGCAGTGTGAACCTCAAAGTCCTCCTGCACAGTGAAACACTTCCTCAAGCAAGGCCACGTCTACTCCAACAAGGCCTCACCTCCTAATAGTTACTCCCTATGGGCCCAAGCATTCAAACATGTAAGTCTATGGGGGCCATTCCTATTCAAACCACCACAGGAAGCAAAACCAAAGGGGTTTCTTGGTAATTCAGAGCCAGCGAAGTGAAAAGTAGAAAGTGCCAGGTTTCCTGGGGTTTCAGATGTGCCAGCAAAACAAAATTAAGATTTGACCTTATGGAATACATTAATCCTTTGGCAAGAGCTGAATCAGTGAAGTGGAGACCCAAAGATTGAGTGGCATAGATTCAAGACTTCCAAAGAGAAGGGGAAGCTAGCAAATATGATCAGAATGCAGCTGGATCATTATGGTTGGCTGTAAAAGGTGTACAGTAGACAGGCAACTGTGTAGAGATGCAGCATCAGGCTGGTATTTTCTCATTTCTTATTTTGTAAAGCATGAGCAAAACAGTCTACTTATGGATTAAGGGAAAGATATAAGTGAAGCAGAAAGAATATTGAAGCAGAAGAGAAAGGAAATCGTTATGGGTGTTCCCAAATATATGATTGCTGAACTGTTACTTTCTTCATCAAGAACGCTGAGACAGGCATTAATATCTTAGGGACTAAGTAGGAGGGCCCCAAAGAGAAGGCCCTGATCCAGAAGAAACATGTACATCTCAGAAATATTTCCTGTTGGCTTGAGTCAAGAAAGGAACTGCCTGGATTCTCAGAGTCATGTTGCCCAACACCAAATCTTCATCCCATGATCAGTGTTCAGGGTCTTCTCTGATATGTCTATGTCATTGCAAGGTTAGACACAGGGAGCTCAAACTGCTTTTGCTTTGGGGTGCTTACAGAAAAGCTTCCGGCCAAAGGGAGAGAAGATAGAAGATATGCCAAGATGATGGTCTCTGATACAATGAGGAAAGAATCCTATAACATTGATAGAGAGCCGGGGTGACTGTGGAGCCACTAAGAATGAGGGTCAAGGGGATGATTTATTAAATAAAGTACCTGACACAGAAGCACAAGGTCCTGAGTTCAGATTCCCAATAGGCTCATAAAAGCTGGGAAGTGTGATGCAAGCCTCTAACCCTACCTCCCAGAGCAGCTCCAGGGGAGCTGAAGAAGATGGGCAGAGAGGGTTCACTGACCAGCCAGATGAGCAATAATGGCAAACTCCTGGTTCTGTGGGAGACCCTGTCTCAGGAAACATGATGGAGAATGATAGAGGATAACTATAACACTCATGTCGGGTCTTTTCACAGGTACTGACACCTGTGCATACACATAAAAAACAACCTTTGCGGGGACATGTGGGCTCTTCACAAGGAGCACTGCTTATCTTGCAGTTACACAGGATGGAGCTTGTATCACAGTCATAATAGGAGGATGGATATTTTAGAGACAACCTGAGTACCTGTGAGGCATGCCTCACCCTCCACAAACTGACCTCAAGTCAATAAACAAGTCAAGCTAAGGCCAGGCATAAATAAGCAAGAAGTCTCTCTGTGCGTGATTTATTTGGGAGCTGTGTGATGGGCCCCCAAAGAGCAAAGAGTAAAGAGTCAAAAAGAGAAAACAACCACACCTCTCTGTAGATGGTCAACAGAAAATGAACTCAAAGTGTCATTGGAGGCTTCTTGTCACTGCTTTGCCTTTCTTATTAATTTTGTCTTAATTTTAATTTTTATTTTATTATATATATTATATTCTCCCCCACAGGTCCTTTGCATATATATATAAAATGGCTTCCAGTTTATTGTTTTTATGGGATTCTGAAGTATGTGTCTCTGCATCTATATCTGTTTCCTATGTCCTTTTGGGGGCTCTTTTCCTTGTTTCTTTTTTTTTTCTTATTCTGATGTGTTGGTTTTGTTTTATCTTTCTATATTTTATATTGTCTCTTAGAAGGTTCTTTTCTAATGAGAGGAAGAAAAGAAGTTGGTCCTGATGGAGAGGGAGGATATGGGATGAAGAGGGAGGGGAAGCAACATTCAGAATATATTATATAAAAAATATTTTTAATCAAAATAAACAGACTCAGCTCATATATTCTTATAAGGTGTTGGGTCAGGAAAGGACACCGGGGAGGTTACTATTTTAAATATTCTCAGTCTGCAGAACTGGTCTAGAAGACAATCAGTATGAGCTATGCTAAGAACAGGATTTATATTTCATTGGTATAGTCAACAAAGATGGAATTAAGAGAGCCTGTGCCCTGTGGGATACTAAACATCCAAATATTGTCCTGAAGGAGAAAGGTAACTGAGGCGCAGAGGGTTGTGATAAGAGTAGCCCCAATGTCTCCATGAAAAAATGTGTGACACTATTTGAGAAAGACCAAAGACTGAGGAGTGATTGTGCAGATAAAGTAATCACAAACTATGTGATCTTGGAAATTGGGGTGAGACAGGCTGCTGGTGAACAGAGGTTTTCTTAGACTTCAAGTCTCACTTTTTAATCCAAATAGAGCATCAGAGTTTCTACCCATTGCCCCTGCAAAGAAAATGTCGCCACAGTTTTCAGATGTTAACCCTGAAGTTCATGGATGCTGAATATTTCACCAAGTTTGCAAATGGATGACTGAAATTGACAAAATTTCTGAATTAGTACATCCTATGTGTATCTTCCTTACACAAAGAGAAAAGAGGTGAGGATTGTATACAATTTATGTCAAAGAAAAATGAGGCGGTCCAAGGATAAATAACACAGAGTGTGTATTTCATTTTCTGTTCCATAAATTTGGATGTTATGTTGTCCTTGGGTTGATTATATTTGTGATCTCCTGGTACAGAAAGGACAGGAGCTTGGGGAAACAGGAAGGGCAGAGATAACATTTCTTTTCCTCTAGTGTAGCAGATTTTGCAGAGCTGAGAAGAGTGAAAAGGGATTCCAGTATGATGGACGTCGGTTTGCTTTTGTCTAACTGAAGAGGCTGCAGTAATTCTAGCCCCACCTCAAAGACACTGGTTTCTCCTTCTTTTCTGTTGATG
Organism: Bramus lutescens; assembly: GCA_001685075.1. Lineage (NCBI taxonomy): Eukaryota > Metazoa > Chordata > Mammalia > Rodentia > Cricetidae > Bramus > Bramus lutescens. The sequence continues at coordinate 311,189 of LOEQ01005081.1, forward strand.
GTTTTACATTTCAATGAGGGAAGATAATGGTAACTTTGTTTTTCTGAGTCTTTAATGCCTACCTACAAAAGGATTTTTTAATCTTCAATCCACATAATCAAGAAAAGTGGACTAGTTAAATGTTCAGAAGTTTGGGAATTAATGTCCCTCTTGTTGGTAGTGTCTGCATTGTATATCCAATTTTTGACTAAATATAGATATATTGCAATAGGTAATAGATATCTAAGGCATTTTTATCAGGCAATAGAGTAAATCCTTGAGGGAAGATCTATGCCTTGCTATTTTGTAGTTTTAATTTTGGAAGACTGTTCTCCACGTAAAATGGAAACATCCCTGTCTCATTTGTAATGCTCAAGGATAACCAGAGTATGAAACCGAGGATGCCAAACCATGGGATGAAGAAAAACTGGCTGGAAAAGCCTAGGCTTGACTTCAGTCTCCATAGAGACAGGAGCAGCCTTAAAAGCTTTAGTTGTCATTTTGTCTTTGGGGTATAAAAGTCAATGCTGGCTGATTTCTAATTTTGCTCACCTACAGGGCAAGTAAGGCACATACAGATGAGATGCTGCACCCCAAGCAGCATCTAGACAGCATCTGTCTTAGCCTCTAGGAACCTTTCATGGTGAATGTGAGGTCTTTTGGTCCCTTAGTGCATAATTGTAAACGATAAACTCTTTCCATGTAACACATGTGTATTAGTGTCTTCTTCACTAGACATGGCAGTTAGGAAAGTGTATCTCAAGACACAGTGGGTTGAAGCATTTAAACTCCTATACCTGATGGTCATCTGATGATAAACTGCTTTCCTTCATGTAGGGGAGTTTACTCTTTAGGCATCAGTGATTTGAGTTTATAAATTTCTAGTGTAGTACTTATTCTTGAGGGATTATTTTCTAGATGAATGAATGTTACATAAGAACCAGCCTTTCCCCGCATCTATAGTACAGAAAGAAGCCTAATTGCATTGAGATGGGTATTGTACCAATGTTCCTTTCCAACTCTTCTCACACTGATACCAAAGCCATTAACTTAATCTTTAGCTAAACCACAAAACTTTTCATCGCACTTTATCTTTTTTATATTTTTTTATTGTGGAGGTCCAAAAATGTGAGCCTATTCCACCTTGTTCGAAAGTCAGAGAGTTTTAGCTTGCTCAGAGTTGTTGACAACAACTGTAGCTACACACCCTAACCTAGGGTGTGTTTACTTGGTGTTTAGGACATTAAGATGGCCTATAGTGGTCGATCTACTCCACCATGAACAAAGGTCAGGGAATTCAAGCATATTTTTGCTCCTCTTTGAAATAGTAGGTTTGACCTAGGGAGTGGCTGCCTTCAGGATACTTGGTCTAGGAAGGGTTCACTGTCTAAACAGCAGAATGCTTTTCTCATAAATTAATGGCTTGATGTCTCAAAGTATTGAAGCAAGTAACTATTCTAGTATCCCTTTGTATCATGTTAAAGTAGTCTTTTGCCCTCCCCCCTTTTCGTATTGGAGCGTAAAAATGTACATAAAATTAAACACGGGCACACTCAGAACTCAGAACTTGGAATTCAGCATTGAGTAATAGCTTAGTTGCCCTTCCGATACTATCCTATGTCTCTGTGTTTCTTTCTTATCTCTGTTCCTCCTACCTANCAGAATGCTTTTCTCATAAATTAATGGCTTGATGTCTCAAAGTATTGAAGCAAGTAACTATTCTAGTATCCCTTTGTATCATGTTAAAGTAGTCTTTTGCCCTCCCCCCTTTTCGTATTGGAGCGTAAAAATGTACATAAAATTAAACACGGGCACACTCAGAACTCAGAACTTGGAATTCAGCATTGAGTAATAGCTTAGTTGCCCTTCCGATACTATCCTATGTCTCTGTGTTTCTTTCTTATCTCTGTTCCTCCTACCTAACATTTCTAATCCTCATGCCCCTACTCTGGAATGTGAACCATCTATGGTCAGGAGCCCGGCAGAAGTCACCCCGAAAAGGCAGCACACAGCATATGGCAGCCCAACATGGTACAGCTCCCAACATTTTTTTTTATATTGAATAGACTCACTTTATGCAGCCCTGGCTAACCAGAAACTCAGAATAGACTTTTCTGCCTTGCCTTCTTAGTGCTGGAAATACAGATTAGCGTCACCGCCACACCTGGCATAGTGTATCTTAATTACCCTTCAAATGTCAAGAATCAAGTTATTCAGAAAAGAGATGAGTGTTCTCGTGTTTGCTGTTAGCAAGTCATTTTGATGGCATGAGATTATCTCACACCAAAAATTTTTGTATGAAGAATAGTCACAAAAATTTGTATGCAGAGAATCTACCTGAATTCATATCTTGGATATGTAAGAGATATTTTTAAATAGAGCAGAAACTATTATTAAAAGCCCTAGACTCCAAAAGCTTCAACTCTTGTCTTGTCTTGTCCTGTCCTGTCCTATCCAGTTAGAGAGCTCTCCAAAGATTTCTCAGTCCACCATTCTGGAAGATTTGAAGAATCCTACAAGAAATTCTCCTTATTTGGATTTTCAGTCCTAAATCAAAATATCTACTATAATGACACATTTGGATTATAATATACTATCCAAAATGAATTTCTTTACTATGATTCATGCTCTAGACTTTAAAAAAAATATTGTACAAACTAGGCTTGGTGGTGCATGTCTTTAATCCCAACACTCAAGAGGCAGAGGCAGCCAGATCTCTGAGAATCTGAAGCTAGCTTGAATTACATACTGAGTTCCAGGACATCCACAGAGACTCTTTCTCAAAAATCAAAAAGTAAAATGTATACATTATATACTTTCTCTGTAACTAAGCCAGGAAGTATTAAAGAGATGAAATTAAGTATTATTTTAGAGTATAAATTCATCACATTTCAGTATTGATTGAAATCATCCTTGCAAGCAACATTCCACCAAGCAAGTGTGTGTGTGTGTGTGTCTTCTATATTTGTTTTGTTTATTTTTTGAGACCAAGTCACTGTATACCCCAGATTGATCTCAAAATTCACTACGTAGCCCAGGTTGGCCATAAACTTGTGCTCTATTCTGTCTTGCCCTCTCTACTGCTGGTATTAAGGCATATGCCTTGTGCCATCAGGCCTTGTAACTTATCTTAAGCTTCATGAGGTTTTATATATTTACTTCTCTTCTGCTTTCTGAAATTCCATATAAAATTAGTCTGCACTCTTAAATTTTCATCTTAGTTATAATATAGACATATGTACAGATATTGATGAGAGTTTTATAGATGTCAGGTTAGACTCTTTTTACTCTTCACTCAGCTCTTCGATTGACTTGATATATTAATAACCAGATTATAATGTTATGGCCTCCAAATTTCAGATGAGAGTAACGTAATTATAACTTACGTTTCATTTTCTTTTCGATCAAGTGATAACATTTCTGTAGCAAATCCATAAGCAATATCGCATTTGCTACTTCCCTGATTAATTGAAAGTCATAATGCATCATTCAATTTTTTACATACCTTGGAAGGTAGTCATCATAGTATCTGTACACTTTATCTGAAACATAGTAAAAATATACAAATTAAAAGAAATGTCTACACATTTAAAAATATTTTACCAAATGTTCTGAGGGAGCTAAGCTTTGGTGTAAATTAACAAATTTGGTCAAGCCACAACAGCTCCCACTAATTGAACTGGGGAGGATATGATTTGGCGGTGATCTAAGAGTATCAAGGGGTCCCTGTGCTAATGTTTACTCCTCAGGATGACAGTATCATGGAGAGCACTGAAACTTTCAAGAGTGGGATCTAAGGGAAAAATCCTTAAATTACTCAGAATGTTGCAGTGAGAAGGGAGTAAGCATGTTGTCATGTGACTGCTGGGTAATTTTTTGGAAGATAATTATAAATACAAACAAAGCTGACTGTTCCCCTCTGTCCTCTGACTGGAGAAGTGTTCAGTTAATCTAACATGTAGCCTTGCCATTGCTATCTGACAGGCATTGACATAGTCAAGGGGCAGACCCTAAACTATAACGGTTCAGATTTTGAACTTCCCAGAATTATAAGCTAAATAAAACCCTTTTCTTTACAAAGTTAACTACCTTTGGTGTTTATTGTGGTAATATAACGAACGGATAAAGACATCTTCCTTTATGAGCCAATCAAATGTTGTTTTGGTAATTTAAGATGAAAACAAGACAGCTTGGGCATAATATTGAGCTAGATGCATGACTATTTTGTGCATAGAAAACATTGAGAAAAATCTGGGACTTCTATTCCTGTCACCCTTGTTTCTGACCATTATGAAACACTGACATAGTTTCTGCCTTTGAGTTCCACTAACACTTCTGGGGTTTTCTGGTTGCTTCTGTTTTTGCTCATGTTGGTTCTAATAGACCTTTTTTTAAACAACAACAACAAAGAAACAACAATTCTGCTTATAAAATGGGAAAAAGCATGATATAGCATATATTTATTTCCATATTTAGAAGAAGGAACTGCTTATAGTCAGATCAAGACCACTTTCCAGATTTGTTTGGTGTCTTGCTTTGAATGAGAAATGTCCCCCAAAGTCTTGGGCATTTGATGACATGGTCTTCAGCTGGCCATGCTGTCTGAGGTGATTTGGGAGGAGTAGCATCATTGAAGGAAGTATGGGGTTTTGAAATTTCAAAACCATTCTCTCTCTCTCTCTCTCTCTCTCTCTCTCTCTCTCTCTCACACACACACACACACACACACACACAATCTATTTTGCCCTTGCCCTTGAGGAAGCACACTCTCAACTTCTTGCTTGGACTGCCATGCCCCATGCCTCCCACCATGACAGACTTGTATTCCTCTGGAACCATAGGCCTAACTCTTTCTTTTAGAAGTTATCTTGATAATGACATTTTATTACAACATAAGAGTAGCTAATGCACTTGGAATTTAAGTACATCCATAAGAAGATAAAATCTAGGATGATGTATCAAGAAACATACTCATGGTTAGGAATCAGCTAATATTGTATTTGGTACCATAGTACATGCTATGGGACAGTATGAAAATTTTTCTTAAGCTATGCTTATCAGTCCATCTGTAGAAGAGAATAGCAAAACCTAGCATCATGGAGTGGATATGGAAAACAATTAAAACAATGTCAAGACATTTTGTAAAATGACAAAGCTACTTATCAATATCATGTGGTCTAAATTCATATCGTATAAGCCACAATTTGTGCTCATTAAATTGGAAAGTTTCTTCATAAACGAGTGAACTGGAAATAGACTTAATCAGTTAATAAAGTGAAATATATAATATAAGTAAAGTTTTACTTGGAAGAAAATCATGGAAATTTTACCTTTACAGAGGGAATTGCCACCAGCTGAACATTTTTGCTTATAATAAGAATTTGAGAATAAAAATAAAGAATATTCTTTAATTAAATAAAGAATATAGGGCTAAGCAGTTACATTGGTAGAGTGCTTGCCTAGCACATAGGAAGCCCTCAGATCCCCAGCACCATATGAATTGATCATGGTGGTCCATGTTTCTGATCCCAGCATTTTGAAGGTCAAAACAGGAAAAAAAAAGAAATTCAAGGTCATCCTCTACTACATAGAGAGTTTGAGGCCAGCCCGATGTACATGAAACCTGTTCTCAAAATTAAACTAAAACAAACAAGAATGTCATTTATTAATAAGAATAAAAATTATATGTCCCATAAAATATTTTCTCAAACTGGAAAATATTTTTATAATATGAGGACATCTAGGTAAAAAATTATTGCAATATACATATTGGTGCCTTGAAAACATACTTATGTAATGTTTGAAAGAGTAACTCTAGAGTAGTGAAATACCAATGAATGTTTCATCCCCAGAATAAAAAAGAAAAAATTGCTTCTTTGTCAAAAATCAAGTGTTCAAAGATGTGTGGATTGATAACCGGGTCTTCTATTCGGTTCCATTGGTCCTCCTGTCTGTTCTTATGCCAATACCAGACTGTTTTCAGTACTGTAGCTCTGTAGTAGAGTTTGAAGTCAGGGATTGGATACCTCCAGAAGTTCTTTTATTGCACAGAATTGTTTTGGCTATCCTGTTTTTTTTTTTTTGCTTTTCCATATGAAGTTGAGTANGGGTGTTGTTTCTCTGATTTCTTTCCCAGCCCTTTTATCATCTGTGTATAGGAGGGCTACTGATTTTTTTTTGAGCTAATCTTGTATCCTGCTACATTACTGAAAGTGTTTATGAGTCATAGAAGTTCCTTGAGAGAATTTTTGGGATTGCTTATGTAAACTATCATGTCATCAGCAAACAGAGTTTGACTTCTTCTTTTCCGATTTGTATCTCCTTGACCTTCTTTTGGTGTCTTACTGCTCTAAACCTCAAGAACTATATTGAACAATATGGAGAGAGTGGACAAGGATGAGAATAGACCCATATCTATTACCATGCACAAAACTCAAGTTCAGATGGACCAAAGACCTCAACATAAAGCCAGCCACATTAAACCATATAGAAGAGAAAATGGGAAGTACACTTGAATGCATTGGCAAAGAGAATAATTCCTACATATAACCCCCAGTAGCACAGACACTGAGAGAAACAATTAATAAATGGGACCTCCTGAAACTGAAAAGCTTCTGTAAAGCAAAGGACACTGTCAACAAGACAAAATGACAGCTTATAGAATGGGAAAAAAATCTTCACTAACCCCACATCAGACAGAGGTCTGATCTACAAAATATACAAAGATCTCAAAAAACTGGTCATCAAAAGAACAAATAATCTAATAAAAAAAATGAAGTACAGACCTAAACAGAGAACTCTCAACAGAGGAATCTAAAATGGCTGAAAGACACTTAAGGAAATGTTCAACATCCTNAACTGAAAAGCTTCTGTAAAGCAAAGGACACTGTCAACAAGACAAAATGACAGCTTATAGAATGGGAAAAAAATCTTCACTAACCCCACATCAGACAGAGGTCTGATCTACAAAATATACAAAGATCTCAAAAAACTGGTCATCAAAAGAACAAATAATCTAATAAAAAAAATGAAGTACAGACCTAAACAGAGAACTCTCAACAGAGGAATCTAAAATGGCTGAAAGACACTTAAGGAAATGTTCAACATCCTTAGTCACCAGAGAAATGCAAATCAAAACACCTCTGAGATTCCATCTTAAGCCTCTAAGAATGGCCAAGATCAAAAACATTGATGACCGCTTATGCTGGAGAGGCTGCGGGGGGGAAAAGGAACACTTCTGCATTGCTGGTGGAAATGCAAGCTAGTACAACCGCTTTGGATGTCAGTGTAGCGATTTCTCGGAAAATTAGGAAACAACCTTCCTCAAAACCCAGTAATACCACTTTTGGTATATAGCCAAAGGATGACAAATTGCGCCACAAGGACATGTGCTCAACTATGTTCATAGCAGCATTTTTTTTGTTATAGTCAGAACATGGAAACAACCTAAATGCCCCTCGATTAAAGAATGGATAAGGAAAATGTGGTACATTTACACAGTGGAGAAAAATAACATCTTGAATTTTGCAGGAAAATGGATGGAGCTTGAAAACATTATTTTGAATGAGGTAACTTAGACACAGAAAGACAATTATCACATGTACTCACTCGTAGGTGGTTTTTAAACATAAAGCAAAGAAAACCAGCCTACAAACCACAATCCCAGAGAACCTAGACAACAATGAGGACACTAAGAAAGACTTACATAGATCTAATCTACATGGGATATAGGAAAAGACAAGCTCTTCTAAGTAAACTGGGAGCCTGGGGACCTTGGGGGAGGGTTGAAGAGGAGGGGAGAGGCAGGGAGGAGGCAGAGAAAAATGTAGAGCTCAATAAAAATCAATAAAAAAGAAAAAAATTGCAACAAAGTTTTGTGAGAAAATTTAAATAAAAGCAATAAATAATAGCATGAGGTCCTTAAATAGAATGAAAGAGGGCTAAAACTATAAAATAACAAATAAAATAGATGCATAAGGGATATTATATATCAGAGCAACTGCAGAAGAAACACAGAGAGAAGACTTTGAAACTCCAAGGACACCACATGCTGCACTAGCCTTAAAAAAATAAATGTGTGCTTGGATACTAGCTAGACTATCACTGCTTGGGTAATTTTAGTTTTACAGACCTTCCTAAGCAGGTTAGTAGCCAATGATCTCTTGCTGAGCATGAAGGTGAGCAAGCTCAGGCTCCTGCAAAGACCTTCCTGTCCCAGAAGCTTAGAAGTTTATCTGAGAATAAATGGCTTGATTTAAATGTTGCCTAGTCATCTCAGTGCTACGTGGCTAAATTGCAAACTGTGCTCTGCTACAGAGCAGCAAAGTGTGCAAGATCGTGAGTGAGAAGAGCTGGGTGAGGTCCCCCCCCCCGTGATGCAGACACAAGGCTTTGAGTTGGTGTGGATGTGAGAGGCTGTGATGCAGAGACATTTGCTTTTATGTTTTCCCTTTAGGGTGTCTACTCTTCTCTGCACACTCTGGTACAACAAGAAACAGCAGCACATGGCTGAAACACTAACACTGAATTCTTCAGGTTCATTTCCATCAAAAACATGCCACGGTCTAGTGAAAAGAAGGTTCACTGATAAGACTAAAACACACACAAATCACACACTTGTTTATCCTTCTCAAATCAAAGAGGAAGAGTTGAATAAATAATATTCTTTGGATTTAATGGAAGAAGAAGAAAATACATTATCAGGAAAAGAAACAAACATACTCCTCCTAAAGATTTGGAGAGTGCACTTAATAAAAATAAAGATTTGTTTTGGAAAGCAGAGAGAGGACTCATTTTCAAAGCTTCCAGCTAGCTGCTACAAAAAGCGTCAAGACAAGGCTTGTTTTATCTATCTGATTGAATGTGTAGATATTATGTTGTCGCTGGGAGGAGAGTTCCTTTTGTAAGCTACTTAATATCGCTCCAAAGTTCCTTCACTGACTGTTGGCTGAGGAGGAGTCATATCTTGCAAGTTTCTCAGCCACAAAGAGTACACAAAGATGCTAATATAAAAGTGGCATCAGGCCAATAGCAGGAGCATAACACTTGCAGACCATGTGGGAGAAAGCTGGCTGGGTGATAAAAGTCTCCTCTAATCCCATCTTGCCAAAGAAATGGAGCAAGCAAGTTCTCAGCATTAGGACTTGTGTTTGCAGAGACAATCCCTACCACCTCTAGTCTCTGAGAGAGGATAGTATTATTTGTTCCTGTGAATTGGACAAGATGGAAGGGTAGACAATCACACTGGAGGAAAGCTGGTGGGAGGGGCTGAGCAGTTGGAAAGGCGAAAGAGGGCATCCAGCACTTGGAGAGCCATGGCAAGGCTGCTCTAAGGCTCATCATCTTGTTTGCACATTAGTCTGTACAGTGTGTTCCACCAAAGAAGTGTATATCAAATAAAATGACCTGACAGCCACTGAAGCCTCAAAACACTCACAGACGTGGAGTCAACTGTGACTTGCAGGAACACAGCAGTGGCTGCTACAGCCCTAGATGTTGTTAACTTGTTATATAATATAAATATGGGGACAGGAATTTAGCCAGGATCTACAGAGGATCTCCAGGGCACGGACATGGTTAGAGCAGCAAAGAGACAGGGGAACTGATGCCGACTGAAATAATGTAGTCAAGTTAAATGAAGTGATGAGGCCCACGAAATGTCCTTGTTGATTACTATGGGAAAAAAAAAGGAAGGAAGGAATTACTGTGGGAAAAGGGCAAGAAGCATTGGGTCCATGAAGTTTGTGATGTGGACTATGTCCGATACACATCCAATTTGATAAGTCCCAGCCCTGTGCAAAGTTATATGCATGATTTCTTTTTCTTAAAAGACCCTTATGGTCTGCATGTTTTCCATTTGCTGTCAAAAGGAAACAGACTCAGAGAAGTTGCTACTTGCACAAAATCTGACAGCTGAAATCTAACATTAGAGTGTATTTTAATTCACATCAAATTTGACTTTCTTTAAAGTTATGCTGTTAAAAATCAAGTGGCTTGCATTAATCAAAAGAAAGACATCATACATTCAATTTATTATTATCTATTTTCAATTTTTTCTCCACCACACTACTTTATAAAAAATAGAGCTGAGACAATAATGGCTTGTGTAATTTTTTAAAAAATCAAACTTATCATACAAAGCTAAATGCAAAGAGACTGCTTCTCTTTGTATGATGGAAATGATCTGGATATAGACAAATAAAATCTAATGCACAAGGCACCAATAGTGAAAATTATAAAACCTATTCACATTGAGATATAAAAAACTAGTATATGTCCTCCTTGGAGACTCAGGCCCGATTTTGATATAGGATTGTTGTATGAGCTCAGCTATGTCATTCTCAAGTACCTCTCACTTTTTAAAGTCTGCATCACAATGACTTATCCACGTTTTACACTGCATTATCAACACTTAGGAAGATTCTACATGGACCAAAGACACACTCCACAATTTGATCATCATTTACATTAGCTTCACACAGGTTTCCTTAGACATATGCACTCTGTTTAACTCCAGTTTGCTAACTTAGTTTTAGATCTTTTCATGAGATTGGAGAAAGAACTTTTCTTCTTCTTCGTCTTTTTTTTAAATCTTTCCTGACCATTTATAGCTCTATCCTTAGATTATTAAGGCAATTCCCAGAAATGGCTGAGCTCTGGTTCTGTTGTGCACTGATCCGTGTATTCAATGTGCGTTTGCCAGATGCTCACTGTGTACAGGCTGTGCACATTATACCATCTTAATTATGGCATGTGTAGGTAGTAGTCACCTGGCTAATGAAAGCAAAGCTAATAGCGGTAGTGACAGACCACTGGCCTGTTCCAGACCTGCGTGTAGTAATAGGCCCAGACCCAGGCTATGGCTTTTTCAGTCCTGTGGCCAGAGCCTGGGAGGATTGTGTAACTTCAGTACAGCCTTGGGGAGCAAGTTCTCACTCCTGTCACTGTCTCAAAAGACCACCATTCCGTGATTTGTTCATTTAGAAAAGCCTACTCACTGGAATAAGTCCTTCCATCTCTTGCTCCTGAGACAGAGACAAAGCTAAGTTGGGAGCTTCTTCTCACATCTTGAATGCTATTTTGTTCTTAAAGAGAGTCTCCAGCGTGAAAACAATACCCAAGGATTTCTCATGGTTACAATACACGGTTAATGACATTTCGTAACAGTGCCTACTCCAGAGGTCTGCCAGTGATGCCAGAGTCTGCTTTCAAGCCGGTGCCATACAACAGTTTGCCAAAGGGTCTTACCTCGTTGCCGCTTCTTCTCTACATAGTGGGAGATATTGAATATCACCGATATAACCAGAGCCAAGCCCAAGAAGGCTAGAAGTCCCCAGAGGAAAAAGGGGCATCCAGAGTTTCCTGGAAACAAAAGCAGATATGTCTGTGATACAGCAGCTTACCACACATATGTTTTACTTCAACAAATGCCACGATCCAAACCACTGCCTTTAGCTGAGTGTGGCAGTTCACACTGGTAAGTGTGGCAGTTCACACTGGTGAGTATGGCAGTTCATACTGGTGAGTGTGGCAGTTCATGCCAGTGAGTGTGGCACCTGATAGTCTAAGGTACTAGAAAGGATAGGTGTCTGGGCAAGCCTGGACTTCAAAGGGGTTGTCTCAGAATTAATTAACTAATTTCCTTCACTTGTAATGAATGGCAAATCTGCCAGAAGATTAATAAACATTGACCATCAGAGATTTGCAGATTTCAAAGTGTTGATAAGTCTCGGAATTCAGCATGATTGCAGCAAGCTTTCGAAATTTTTAGTGTTAATAAAATGAAAGATAAATTTGGCTATTAAATGGTGACAAGTGGTGACTGATTATAAGATCTCAGTTCAAAATCAAAATTACTCTGATAACCCTGAATGTTCATTTTGTGGACTCTTTTCAGATTTTATTCTTCAGACTAAAATTTTATTTGTGCGCTTTTTTCTTTTTTTTTTTCTTTCAGGAAATCACTTGGTCCTTTTCATCAGCCCTGGGACTGTAGCACATCAGCTGTTGGAATTAAACAGTAATTCTGTAATCACGGTAGCACAATTTAATTAGCTGGAGCCACAAGGACCTTTCCACACTACTGAGTGTCCTAATAATGGACAGGGGAGAGTTCACTGCTATGAAGGACTCTCTCTTCATTTTATTTCTGAGCAATAAAAGGGGCTAGATAGGTTATTGCCAGTTGATTACCTTGGATGATTTATGGTTACCTCCACACCTTGATGAGCAACTGTGACAATAACAGACCAGAGCTGGTATATCTTGGTAGTCATGCCAACATGACTGATGCCTTACACTGATCCCAGAAGAGTAACTTCTAATTCTCTGATATAAAACCCGTATCAATTAGATGTCTCCCTGTGCCAGAGAATACACCTGATACTAAAGAATCAAAAACTCAAAACAAAACCAACCAACCAATGGAGGCCTTGCATTCGAGAAACTCCTTTGTGGTGAACAAATGTCACACTTCCCTCCTCTGCCTTTAAGCATTAAATGAGAAAGAAATCATCTTGGTGTCTCTCTATTGTTTTCTGTATCGCAAATACGATATTTAGATTCTTACTGTTTCTTTAACTTATTGTTTAGTTGTCTTCAGATGTTCCTGTATTCAAGTGGGCATCGTTGATTTTTAAATAAACATGCAGATAAAAGAATCAGTTGTACTACATATATATTTGTGATATAAAAGTGCATATTCATATATACATATAATTTACATGTCATTTATATGTATTGTGTGAATGTGGCATATGTGAATGAATGTGTGTGGGTGGATGCATGAAGACCAGAGGGGTTGTGGTATCTCACTCCATCATTTTTTGCCTTGCTCCTTTGAGGCAGAGTTTCTCACCAACAAGCTCCAGTAATCCTCCTGTCTCAACAATGCTGGCTTTACAGGACTCACATGAAGCCACACCCAATGGTTTGGTTGTTTTGTTTCTTAAATATGGATGCTAGGATCAGAACTTGGGTCTTCCTGTTTTCACTCTTACCTACTGAGCCAGCTCTGAACATTATATATTCACACATATATTGTTCCAATTTAAACTAGTTTGAACTTTATTTAAAGTCAGAAATATTTGTCCACTTATTACTTGCTATTTAATTTAATTCTGTTATTCCTGTATCTTCAGGACACCATAAGCAAGTGAGTAGAGGGCCATTTATGAACTCTTTTGTAACAACATATATTGTGCTATTTATAAAATAATTTCAAGGATTATTAATTAATAATGGAAAAAACTGATAATGATAATAAAATGTGTGGGTTCTTTCTTTAAGTGGATATTTATGTTTCATAAAATGAAAAACATTAGAAGCCTTAATAATGTTTTCCCTGTGCAATAGTTTTATTAAAGGCACCAAATTTTGTTAAGAGCAACTGATGTGTTTGTTCCTCATGAGCAAAACTCCACCAAGTATTTATGGTCATTCTATAATATAATAGCTACTAACTCTATCAAATATACTTAGAAATTCTGCATGTAACATGATGTTGTTTATATACATGAAACTATTTACTTGATTACTCACTTGCTTTTGTTTATTTGAAACAATCTTGTGTGACTCAGGCCAGCCTTGAACTCACTAGTGCTGGGATTACACCAATATTCTACCATGCTCAGCATTTATTGATTTCTATTTAGGTAACTGCTTGAAAAACAAAACCACAAGGAGCCTAGGAATATTGGAAAAGTACTGCCTGCTAAATCTCTACACCCTTAATGCTTTTAGGTTAAAAACTGTGAAGATGAGCAGCCATATGGAAGAAAATATAATATTGAACCTGGAGAGATTCTCAGTGGGTAAAGGTGCTTGATGCCAAACCTCACCATCTTGAGAAAGATCCATCTCACCATCACCACATCATCCAACACTCCTGGCAGAACCACCATATCACCTGACACTTGCGAAAGAACCACCATCTTACCATCACGACATCACACGACACTCCCGGCAGAACCACCATCTTACCACACCCGACACTCCCGGCAGAACCACCATTTTACCATTACCACATCACTCTGGTATGTGGGTGAGGGCTTTTTTTTTTCCATGGATGTGTATGCATGTTGCATGTCTATTCATAGATGTGTATGCTGGCATATTTGCCCATGTGGAGGATATGATGACCAAAGGTTGACTTTGGCTATTTCTCTCTTGTTTGTCACCTTAATTTTTTGAGACAGGGTCTCTCTATGAACCTGGATTTCACTGTTTCAGCTAAACTGACTGGCCAGCAAGTCCCTGGGTTTTGCCCCTTTCTGCCACACAGTACTGGGATTATAGGTAAATGCCACCACATCCAAGTTTTATATGGATTTTGGGATATGAACTTAAGTTCTCATTCATGAGCAACAAGTACTTTACCTTCTGAACCCTCTCCTCAGCCCCAAGCTTTTCTTCTGGAATGTTCTCCACAGCCTATGACATCACATTTTATTCTTTATCATAAACTCTATCCACAAAATGCTCCTTCAGATTTCCTTCTTACATTTTGGGACTTAACTACTTTATTCTCTCCATATATACCATGCTCCACTTACTATGAAGTACTTGTAGTCAGCAATAGAGACCCTACCGTGTTATGTTCCTATGTCTCTGTTAATTGTCCTTTGCCTGAAATGTCTTTCTCCATAGATTAACTGAAATAGACATTCTTCTCTCAGAGACTTTTCTTCATCTCTTTACACGTTATCAAGCATTCTGTTAATCACCTGTGTACCAATTTCACTACCAATAGAAATTTGAACCTTCTAAGGGCCAGACAGTATCTCCTTTATCTTTGTCTCCATAGTTTAATTTCCCCATCTGTAAAAGGAAAGCAATAATAATATTTGTTGCTATGAGATTGGGTGAGAAATTTTCAGAACAGCATAACTAACTATTAAAATGTCCAATACATGTTGGCTGTTCTAGTATTCTCTTTGCTATATCATCTTCTCACCCCTGGTAAGTATGCTATGATTTCGGCAATGAATTCACAAGATTGCCATTTCTCACTAATTACCACCAGCTCAATCAATAACTGCAGAATTGAATGAAGGGTAATTAATATCAGGTCCGATAGCTAAAAGAAAGATTCTGGCCAAGTATGACATCTAGACATATCCACAACCCAGGAAGAGATGCGCACAGATCCTGTTCTGCTTATCTCTAACTCTATTGAAGGGAAGACACAACTTCCCAGCGTCTGGGAAACAAGTCTCTGTGCAAGAGACAGTGATGCATGAGGCCACTGTAGCTTTGGCAAAAGTGGGAATCAACAACATCCAGAACTAAAGATATCTGTCTGCCCTGAATCTATAATTACCAAGAAATGTGGTGGATATTCATTCATTTCCCAGAAAACTTGAAATAGGCAGTGAGTGGTGGCTAAACTCACAGTTGTGCTCTCTATAAATATAAAATCTATTTTCTTTGGTGAGTTTGATTGATGTCAGAAAAGGTCTGGAAAAGAGAATTTAAAAACTATTACAAGTGGAGCTAGGCTATGTGGCCAGCTGCCAGGCCAGAAAAGGTTTGCCTGCCTAAGGCAGGATGTTCCCTCCTAAAGAGTTTGCTGCAAATATATTCCACACTTTCTTTATCCATTCTTCCATTGTGGTGCATCTAGGTTGTTTCCAGGTTCTGGCTATTACAAATAATGCTGCTATGAACGTAATTGGACAAATGCTTTTGTAGTATGATAGGGTATCTCCTGGGTATATTCCCAAGAGTGG
>LOEQ01005081.1:348613-365305 GCA_001685075.1 Bramus lutescens
TAATAATAATAATAATAATAATAATAATAATAATAATAAATACTTAAAAAGAGCTTTAGTTTTTCAAGCTGAGTTGTATAATATATCCCATGATAGCAAATAGCTTTGAATTTGTGACACTCACATCTCAGGCTCTCAAATAATTACATGATATGTCTATATCTCTAAGTCTAAGTATTGTTATTGATGTGGCAATGATAGTTTCTTAGCCTTATGAGTCTGCTATGTAGATATACTCTCTGAATTACATTAAGACTACATTTGCCTCTTTGAGTCTTGGTACCCTGAGAGGAATTTTAACTATAACTTTATTTTCTGAGGCACACAGGGATGCGAACTGGAAAAAGAAAAAATACATAAAATTAGAAACATTCATATTATTTTGTGCATATTCATGAGAACATAGATGCAATTATTTTGTATAGGTATTGGTATTTAAAATCTATGCCATATGAAACTCTCCTAAGATATTCCCCAATACCAGTAGCATTTACCATATTGCTTCCAGATTCTTTGCCATACAGGATAAGAGTCAGAACATTGAGGTCCCAGTCTATGATGCTTTCCTTTTGGTAAATGAACCACCTTTATCA
Source organism: Bramus lutescens (assembly GCA_001685075.1). Lineage (NCBI taxonomy): Eukaryota > Metazoa > Chordata > Mammalia > Rodentia > Cricetidae > Bramus > Bramus lutescens. The sequence continues at coordinate 349,207 of LOEQ01005081.1, forward strand.
TCATGGTCTCTTCAGCTCTCTAATATCTTAGATTTGCTATAGGTGGGCCTTGTAACTTATGTTTTCAATAGCCGTGTTCCTCTGCCATTGAACTCTCCTTCCTGGTTAGTAGATAATCAGTGGATATGGGAGCACTGGAAGGAAAATAATTATTTCTTGTTTTTCTCCTCTTTTCCCTCAGAAGCAGAAAGTAGTCTAGGCATATCCTTTACCTCATGAGAATTATCCAATCCTTTCAGCTCAGAAATTCATGGATTAAGGAATATAAAATTAACTTATTTTCAAATTGTAGAAAAGTTTTGCTAGCTAATTTTTAAATAGTTGTCTCAATTACTACAGAAATCAAAAAAAGAGACATTTTAAATACACCATACTTATTTCTGACTTTGTTTTGTTCTTTTGGGTCAGTCTACAGTGTATATGTGTATATTTTAGTCAGCTCTTCATATGCAGAGCTGCCTAAGACATGTCATATGTTAACCATTCCTCAGAAATACTTTTATGGCTTCTTTGTCAGCTTTTTGTGGTTCTGAGCACTAAATATTGGATCTTAGATATGTTGGATGAGCACTTTCTTACTTAGCTACATTCATAGCACTCCTTAGTTCTGAATAATAAAAATGCACATCACATTTAAAAAGAGATTGTCTCAGTATGTTCTCAAATAAAAATTTAAATATCCTATAATTGATTTTTTTCCTGCATACAAAATACTGCAATCACAATCTCATCTAGACATAGAAGTGCTGATTCCTAAACACATCCTGTGTACTTTATCCATGCTCAAGGGCAGTTCTTCTCTTTTCAGTCTTTGGATTGCTACTTTTGAAAACAACAGGCTGTAGTACTTAGATAATCCACTTATATAAATACTTCATATCTTATTAAATCAATACACATCCTAGTCAATTCAAAGAACAAGTTAACATATGAACAAGTTAGTATTCAGAGGTGTCAAGTAAAACACTCACAGTTCTTGTCCCAGTAAAAATGAAATCAAGTTTCAATAGACTTTTGCTTTTAAATTTTACTTCAACACACTTGCTACTACTATCAGTGAACCAGCTTTTAAGAAAATATCTCTATAACTTTCTGATGTGATAAATATTCTTTGACTTAATCAGCATACATTCAAGGGCCAATATATAAAATGTGTAATACAAAAAAAAGATGTATCTGTTTTTGCCCGTGTTCACTATATATTTTGGTAGTCATGCTGTTGAGACTGCTGTTAAAGGTTCTGACATATTGAAAGACAGTCTTACAGAAAACTCCCTGATCTTCCAGATATTTTTTATTTTTATTTTTTCCTTTATTTTTCTCCCATACAATACATCCAAACTGCAATCATCAATACCTCTCCTCTTCCATGCCTCCCCATCTACCCTTTCCCCAAGATCTGTAGCTCCTCTGCTTCCCTTCACAAAGGAGCAGACCTCCCAGTAACACTTGGGATAATAAGATGCAACAAGACAAGGCAAAAAAAAAAAGCCTAATATCAAGGCTGGACAAGACAAACCCAGTAGGAAAAAAAGGGTCCCAGGGACCAGGCAAGAATCAGAAATACCCCAACTCTCACTGTAGGAGTCCAACAAAAACCCCAAGCCAAACAAGCGTGTAAGCAGAGTATCTAGGTCAGACCCATGCAGGCTCCATGGTTGTTGCTTCAATCCTCTGTCTCTTGTCTTTCCACAACCCCTTCTTCAATGGTCTCTGAGGTTTAGATGTGAGAGTTATTTTGTAGATGTGTCTATAGGGACTAACTCCATAACTCTTAATTAGTTTAGTTGTGGTTTTCTATAAAGGTTTCTATCTGTTGAAAAGAAAAGGTTCCTTGATGAGAACTGAGGACTAACGCTTATGTTAGGTTACAAAGATTAATATTTAGAATATAGTTATGGATTATACTTGAGGTTGTTGTAGGGACTGCTACAAGAACTGACTTCAAGATTGGTAACTTCACCAACACTGGGCACTTGGCTAGGTGTCCAATAAAATCTTTGACCTCCTTCTTATTGAGAGTGTCTCATATCAAATTGCAGAGCTGTTGTTTAACACCAAGTTGGTCATGGCCTTCCTGCACCCTGAGGGTTATTGTGCCATGCTGGTTCTTAATGTAGAACAGAGGCAGCAGAGCTAAGTAAAACTTTTCTCCTTTGAAAGCCTTTATGGTGCTTGCTGATACCATGAAGCTATTCCATAAAGAGGATTTAGGTCAATTCCTGTTGAAGAACATCTGGGTTCTCTGTCTGGAGTTCGTGTTGTCTTCAGCAACAGGGACTTAACTGACATCTCTGTGGGTCAACTAAAGAAAAAAATAACTTATGATATTTGGGGAATATGCTTGATTAGCAAATACAAAAAAAGAGCATCCCTATGCTTGGCATTAGAGATATTGTTAAATGGTTTTGGTTCTTGGAGGGAGCATTGTCATCCCAAATAATAAAATTTCATTTAAATTATATGTTTATTTGCACATATACTATGGTGATATTCTGTTTGTAATCGAACAAAAAAAACTTGCCTGAAGATCAGAGTGTAGAGCTAAGACACTATTTAGCTATAGAGGCCGTGCCACACACCTTTAATGCCAGCACTCAGAAGTCAGAGGAGAATGTGTCTCTGTGATTTCAAAGCTATCCTGGACCACAGGAGATTGATCCAGCCTAAACTAGAAACAGAGCCAGGTGGTGATTGCTCATATTTTTAATTCCAGTACTTGGGTGTCACATGCCTTTAATTCTGGCACTAGGAAGGTGGAGACTGGAAGGGATATAATGGGCAGAGAGAGGAATATAAGGTCAGCTTAATGCATTCAATATAAAGATTCATAGAGACAGGATCACCCTTTTGGTCTGAGGATTCAGTAAAGATCAATTAGAATTGAAGCTATATATACTTCTTGCATTGTAGATTATTTTAGGAAATAATTAAAAGTATGATTCCTTATGATTTTTTTCAGAGACCCTTATTGTTACTTTGCCCTCCTATCTCTTTTTCTGTATTTATCTCATTCTTGTCTTTGGAATTATAATACTCCTTTCTATATTCTCCACAAGAATACTTGTATACTGCTATTTCCCTCTCTACTGATTCCTTACCACCACCCCAAAACTTGGCAATGGTCCCTTTTTTATTTTTCTGGCTTTTGAAGTTATTCCATTCTATGGGTTCATATCTGAAGGTTTGAAGCATTTGAACCTCTTATGGGAGAGAACATGTGACATGATTCTTCCTGAACTCAATATGATCTTTTCTGTGTCCATCTGTTTACCTATGGCATTTTTATTTACAGATGAATAGTACTATATCATTATATATATGCCACATTTTCATTATACATTTATCAGTTGAAGGATATTTAGGTTCCTTTAATTTCCTAGGTATTATGGATAGAGCAGCAACAAAAATGGTTGAGGAAATACTGTGGAGTAGGGTGCTGATTTCTTTGGGACTATATCATTGGTATAGCTGGAAAATTTTTCGATTTTTGAAAATTTTCCAACCTAATTTCTACTGTTGCTGCAACAGTTTGTAGTCTCTCCCACAGTGAAAGAGTACAACAGCAATGACATGCTAGCATGAACAGAGGAAAGTTCTAGAGACTTCAACACTACAGAAAAAATTAGAGTGACTTCAGAATGCTTAGAATAGGAAAGTGTTCCCACCACTGAAAGCACATATACAACACCAAATAGTCAACTCTGAAAGAATATATAAAAGTAATATCATACAGACTGAGCATATAGTATTTAAGCATATATGTGTGTATGTATATGCATATATACATATATATGAATGAGCACATATAAATATAATACCCATGTATGTAACAATATACAATAAGAGCATCCATGAATGCACAAAAGAGAAAGAAGGGACATATGAAAAATTTGGACAAAGGAGAATGAAGGGGGGAAAGCTGTAGTTATATTTTGTTCTCAAATATAAAAGAAGTTATAAAGTACATATTTAAAAGAAAAACTTCTCTTGAAAAGTAAAAGACATGTTTATTTTATAAAAATCCATTGATTTCTTTTTATTATGGGAACAATAAATTTTGGTGTAAAGAAAGAGACACACACGTTTTCAAAACCAAGATACTAATACTAACCCTATAGAGTCAGAGTACACTAATTGGTAATAAGGTGGCAATGTGATAACTTCTGGGCAACTGGACCTCTGATTATACTAATTTTCTTGATCTAAGTGTTTATTACATTTGCATTCTCACTTCATGAAAGTCCACAAGGTTACTATCCAGCTCACAGTCTCACTTCTATGCTGTTTTATTTTTAAGAAGCCAATAGAATGAGTTCAGTAGATTATAACTAGAATGTGAATTCTGACAATGCTGATGTTATTGACATGATTAGTGTTAAAAATTCTAGTCTTCATTCTTTATTTCACAGATGTGGAAATTGTTATTCACTTCTGTTTGTTGTAGCATGAACTTGTCTCTAGGTCAGCATTGCCCATGGGCTACCTTATGTGTGTTCTTAAAATGAACATTTAACATCTCATTTTACTTGAGAAGAAATAAGTCATGAAATTTTCTATTTCCCTCATGAACATTTTTTCTACATTTTCACCATAAAACGCATACTTGTGTGCACATTCACACAGATACATTCAAATTTTCTGTAATGGGAAGTAATCATCTCTAACAAAGCATATTTATGTTCCTGTATCATTAGTGTGTTTTCATATTACAGGAAGAGTATACCTAACATGGAACCTGAAACAAAAAATGCTTCAAAACCCCAAGCTTTTTTGGAAATAAAGTGATGTGAGAATGATTTGGATGGTGAGCAATTCCATATCTTTTGTTTACTGACCAAGATTGTTCAACCAATAAAATCTACACAAATATTTCAAAATATAAAAATATCCAAAATATGAAATACACATCAGTCTCAACTATATATATATGTGTGTGTGTGTGTGTATTTGAGTATATATATTCAAATATACATACATATATATATATATATGACCTATAACAAATAGTCACTGCTGTTGTCTGATAATGTCTTCCAAAATTCTATGTGTTGAAATCTTGCTTCATTAGTGGGAAATCACTGTAATAGTGAGAAGTTTTGCATTTAGGAATTACTTAGTTGACGAAGGCTCTGTCTAAAGAATGGGATTAATGTCCATACAAAAGAAGCATTGACATTTCTTCCCACTCTGCTCTTTTGCCTCTGAGTATCCTGAAGGTGCTACATCAGGAAGCAAAGACTGAATCACCATCAGACAAGGAATTTAACTTTTCAGCTAGACTCCCCAGCTTTCAGAAGCTGTGGAAAAAGAACTGCTGTGACTTTTATATTACTCAGGAAAGTGCGTTTTCCACAGCTGAAAAGGAAAAAAAAATAGATTTGCAGTTTGTTGTTGCTCCTCTTAATTTTTAAGAATTCTTTCATTTTATAGGTATTTTTTTGCCTGAGTGTTTGTTTGCATACAATATGCATGCCTGTTGCCCACAGAGGCCAAAAGAAGGTGTCAGATTACCTGGAACTGAAATTACAGATGGCTGTGAGCTGCGACGTAGGTTCTGGAATTCAAACCTAGATCCTCTTGGAAACAGCCAGTGCTTCAAGCCACTGAGCTATCTCTCAAACTCCTGTAGCTGTTTTTACACAAGTTCTCAACATGTCCCATACCAGCTGTATTACATCTCCTGGAGTTTGATGTTATAGATATTCCCTATCATTCACTTTTTTCAACTTGAACAGCAAAAGGTTCATTTGGCTTACAGTTTACTACCTGTATCATTGATGGAAGACATGGCAGAAAAGCAAGCAGAGATGGCTGAGGACAGCTACTTAATAGTTTGTTCCATCTGGTGTGCTCAGCTACAGTTCATATTTCTCAGAATCACAGGTCCAGCTACGTCACCTCACAGAGTGAGCTTGGCCTTCATATATCTATTGGCAATTATGAAAATTTCTCACAGACTTGCTTACATAACAGACTGGCAGAGAAATTCTTCAATAGGGGCTCTTTCTCCTCAGGTATCTTAGGGTTTCTATTGCTGTGAAGAGACACCATGACCACAGCAACTCTTTACATATATATTCAATTGGGGTACTTTACATTTCATGAAATTTATTTCATTATCATCACAGTGAGACATGGTGCTATACAAACAGACATGGAACTAGAGAAGTGGCCTAGTGCCAAACATCTTGGCTTGCAAGCAACACCAAATTATCACAAGAGCCATCACTAGGCAGCATACTAACATTTTTCTCCTCTAAAATCTCTTAATATCCAGCCCCCCACATTTGAATCACACTCAGCATCATTGTCTTCTATATTTCTACTAGGATGGTCCATTAAGCAGCACTTAAAGCATTCCCCTGCTTTTCTAATCCATAGTCCTATGATCCATATTGTTTTAGAAAGAACAAAACATTAAAACACACACAAACACATAAAAGCCTAGCAAGACCTATCATGGCAATACCCTGTATCTGGTAACAACTTCTGTCATAGGATTTCTGCTGCTGTGCGGAGACATCATGACCATGATAATTCTTTAAAAATGTGAATTGGTCCAACTGACATTTTCGTAGGTTTACTCAATTATTATCATGGTGCAACATGGGAGCATACAGACAGACATGGTACTGGAGAAACAGACAAGTGTCTACAACTTGGATTGCAGGCAAGAGGAATTAGTCTAAGACATGGGCAGTGTCTTCAGCATATATGAGTCCTCAACGCTGGCCTCTGCAGTGACTAATTTCCTCCAGAATTACCATAACCACACCAACAAGGCCGCACTTCCTAATACTGTCACTCCATTTGGGGACCATTTTCTTTCAAACAAACACAAGTTTCAAACCAGTTACTAGGTGACTCTAGTTTATGTCAAATTGACAGAAATTGGCAAATAGAATTGACCTTTTGTTAACTTTACACAGAAACACATCAATACACATAATCACTCTTTTCTTGCTTATATTCAAGATCACATGTAAATATCACGATGTAAGATATAGTTCAAATTTGAAAATTCCCCAACATTTTAAACTTTGAGCACTTTAAAGTCTATGTTCCTCAAAATCCAATGTCACTTAATGATGGGTCCTGTAAAAGCAAAAATAAATTACATACTTATTTCCAAGAAAAAATCCAAGGCACAAATAAAATCAGATCAAAGCAAAAAGCAAAGTCCACCAGTATCCAAAGCTCAGTTTTCCATACGTGGAGCTTACTCCCAGTCTTCTGAGCTTCAGACAACTCAGGCAACTGTGCCTCTCACTTTGTACTCTGCACCACACACCCCTTGTCTCCTATGATCAATGCAGCTCTATTCACTCTACATCTGTTGCTCTTTTTGGTATACAACCCAGTCTTAAGTCTCCATTGTGCTGGAGTCTCCACCATAACTGAGACTGCACCTTTACCAGTGGTCCCTCCTGGCCTCCATATATGACAAATCCCAAATTTCCACCATGACCACTTCCTGCTTTTGAAATCCGTACGACATGGAAGGCTTTCATGTTACCAAGTTCTTCTAGCTTGAGATATATCCTTTGTCTCAACTATGTGTTCAACCTGGAAAAAAAAATCTTCTAGGAGATTTCACCTTATTTACTATCCACAGTTAGTTGACTTTCTAGCCCCAGATAACCAGTATTGATTATCCTAGGGAAATAAAGTTCTTGCTTCAGTAATGGTGGTTTCTTGTTAATCCTGGCTGATACTTCAATCCAAGAATACCAGAAACACTGGATTAACTTTATCCTTTGAGATATGGTTTACTATGTCACCCTGGTTGTCTTTGAACTCCCTATGTAGACAAGCCTGGTCTTAAACTCACAGAGGTCTGCTTGCCACTACCTCCCAAATGCTACTATTAAATGCATGTACCACCATGCCCACCAGATTCTTAATTCAAACTTTAACATAAATGAACCCAATAGAGTTTTAATCACTCCTTTGAATTTTCACAAACCAGGCTTTCTTTGTCTATATTTGTCTAAGCATTATCTTGAGTGTTTATACAACAGTACACTAAGCTTTGAGCACTTAATGCCTTTTCTATCTAGAGGCTCCAAAATTCTTCACCTTCTTTTCACAAAACTTTCCAAGGCAGATCAACATGTATAGTAAGTTCCATCAAAGTAAGACCGCACATTTGGCACCAATTTCTGCCTTAGTTACTTTCCTATTGCTGTGCTAAATATTATGGCCGCAAATAAAAAGGGGAGAGCATGGGTTCATTTGGCTTAACGTTTTCAACCTATCCTTGAGGCAAAGTAGAACTGATAATTAATCAAGAATCTTGAGTCAGGTACTAACATCACGGCAAGGAACTCACTTTACTGAAATGTTTATTGAATAAGACTCTGGAATATTCAGCTACTTTTGTTATGTAACCTATACATTCCTACCTAGGAATGGCAATGAACACAGTGGTGATGCACCCTCACATCAATAAATGATTAAGAAAGTGTCCTCCAGACATTCCCAAGCTTCAGTCTGATGCAAAGAATTCTGTAACCTAGGTTTCTTCTCCCCAGGTGACATTAGTTTGTGTTAAGTTGACAAAAACTAACAATTGCAAATACTTCTAAAATACATATTTAATTAGATTAAAAAGTAATATTGAAAATAAATAACTAAATAAATAACACTAGAATTTGGAGTGTCTAAAACACAAATTTCCCAAACCCATCCTTAATACTCTCACATGTTAATAGCATTTCTAGATTTCTGTAAGACTGGAATAATGCATGATTTTTTTCAGTTATCCATAAAATTGTGTTCTCCAATATGGTCATTTGAGTAAATTGAATGTAACAAAAATCAGTGTCAAGTTTTTGGAAGCCAACAGATGAGAATTTCATACCTACTTCACTATTATTATCAAACAAAAATTCCAGAGCAAGTCAAGTGATCCTGAAGTGAAGTTTCTGATCTTTCAGTGTCCATATGCAAACTGAAGACAAAACAGTAGTAATCATAACATATAGAATATATTAAGTAGGTAAGATATCCCAGGTACTGTTAAATAATTGTGGATCGTTTGCATCATTTAATACTCACAAAACCTGAAGAATTGGACGCCATATCTTATCTACTTTATAAATAATAAAAGGCAGAGAAGAAGTAATATTAAATAGCTGTCAAGGCAAAAGCCAGCCTTTTATATGTGGGATTCTCCTCTGTATGATATGAATATGTTTTACAACCATTGGTTAATAAAGGAGCTTCTTTGGCATATAGCAGGGTAGAATATAACCAGGCTGAAAGAAATATTCAAAGAGAATAGGTAGAGTCAGAGAGATGCCATGTAGCTGCTGAAGGAGGCAGATGTCATAGAGCTTCCCAAGAAGCAAGAGGTAACAAACCATAAGACTTGTATAATAGACATGAGTTAATTTAAGCTATAAGAGCTAGCTAGAAAGATACCTAAGCTATTGGCCAAAAACTGTTGTAATTAATATAGTTTCTGTGTCATTATTTGGGTATGGGCATTCAGGAAATACACAAGCAGTTGCTGTTTACATCTTTTGGCAAAACGAGTCTGATTTAAGAAACCATACACCAAGTTCATTAGTGTCATTGGTATATTGATAATGGATTGACAATTTTAAATCGGTATGTCCTAAATGAGTCATGGCTACTTTATTTCATGCTGGACACTATATTCATTTTTATTACTTGGAAGAATGATTGTTATAGAGCAATACCTGTAAATTATTTATAAATATATTTATAAATGTATGTTTAAATTATATATATGAGTGTATTAGTTATTTATTAAATAATTTAGTAATGTATAACATGATAATTACTTTAATTTTAGACTTTTTTATTATTAAGTTTCTAAGAGTATTATTAAAAACAACAACACAGTTAATTATGACTTCTTTGTAATAAAATAGAAGTTTTAGAGTATTTTAGAAATTTGCAGAATTTTACATAAGGAATAAGATCTACAATTTTATTGAAGTATACATAACCATGTGAAATACGCAAAATTCCATATGACCAAAACTCTACAGGATGCAATATTATACTATCTGAACACATCAGTAATTAATTTGTGAAGATCGTCCCCTCTATTCCCTTAATGAGGACACACTAATTTTTCTAACAAATGTGCTGAAAGTATTTCTCTCTCTCTCTCTCTCTCTCTCTCTCTCTCTCTCTCTCTCTCTCTCNCCCTCATGTGTGTGTGTATGTCTGTTCTGTGTGTCTGTGTGCAAATACTTATCTATGACCCTCTATAGCAAAGCTTTTTTTTTTCAATTTCCTGGCTGTCTTGGAACTAGTTCTGTATACCAGGCTGACTTCAAAACTCAGAGATCCACCTGCCTCTGCCTCCTGAGTGCTAGGATTCAAGGTGTGCACTGACACTATCTGGCAAATTTTAAATCTTCCCCTTATAATTCAAAATAGCTTTACTTTAGAATGCAGTTTAGTTGTGGGGGGCCATTTGTTTGTTTCCTGGCTGCTCAGACTCCCAAAACAACCACACAAAAACTGTAATAATTAAATCACTGCTTGGCTCATTAGCTCTAGATTTTTATTGGCTAGCTCTTATATATGAATCTAACCCATTTCTATTAAGTTCTGGCATCTGTATCCAGTGGGGATACATGGTTTCCCTCCCTCTGCCTTCCTTTTCCCAGCATTTAGTTTAGCTTTCTCTGCTAGCTCTGTTCTATCCTACCAGGCCAAGTCAGTTTCTTTATTAACCACTGGTATTCACAGCATAGAGAAGGGAATCCCACATTACAGTTCATTTGAAGAAGTGGGTATCTGCTCCCTGTTCCTCTGCTATTAGAAGCTTTCAGTATCCTCTGGATAACAGATGTGCATTAGCTTCATCATGCACAAGCCAAAACAACTTCCGAGAATAAAGGTTATTTCTCTAGTTTCCTATCATATGAGCTCTGACACAATACTGTGCTAATGCTATTTAACCTAACTAGAAACTAATGATTTTTTTATTAACTAAAGCTAAAAAATGTATGTTTTCTTTCTTAAATATTCGTGTGCCAAATTTTATTATATTAGAAATATTAAATATTCATATACTTTTGCTTAAATAATTTCTCCTTATTTTTATCTTAATTGCATTTTTTGGTAAGAAACTTCAGCCATAAAATCAAACTGCATAAATTCATTAATGTTTTAGGGAAAATGGAGAAAAATCCATGAGATTACACTTTTGTTCTTCTAATTTGAAAGTTTAATATAGGAATATCCAGAGTAACTGTGAGCTGATAGATAACCCACTGGCACATTAATTACATTAGGCTTATAGTCTAACATGTGGAAGAAACAGGCATTATGCCTTCTTGAGGAACTGTTGTCAGCCTACCTTTAGGCACCCAGGTTCCTAGGAGCCACTCCTAGTGGGTGCAGGTTTATCCACATCTCTACAAACACCAACCGAATAATGGAGATTCACTTCCAACAATCTGTCTGAAGCCCAAGAAAATCACTAGCAATTTTGCTAATGATCATCTATTACTTACATGAGGCCCATATAATTAAAATTGTCTGTGTCTTTGATTTGATACTGAAGGAGATATATAAGAGAGATCTATTACAAAATGACACAGTCACAATTTCATTACTATCATCATGGAAACCATTTGTCATTTTGCTGTATTTTCTTATAGGCTCCTATTTGCTAGATATCAGATGTACAGTTTCAGAAAGTAGGCTTACACCCCATGGTGATAATCAACAGTAATCACAAGCATGATCATATTCTGGTTCTCTGTTATGCAAGCCTCTGTTCATATGGAATTACTAATTTGTATCATACTTTATGCAAATATGACACTAGTATAAATTTTGTAGGAGAGCCGAATTGAAAGGCATTGAATTAATTGCTCATAGTGAACAAAATAGGAAATTTCTGTAAAAAAAATATATTAGGGTATATCCACAGAGCCAAAGACTCTTGCTTCTCCTAAGGCTTATTTATTTCAAGCCTAAGGAAAGAATTTAATAAATTACAGTTCTTTACAACGTCCAAAGCTAACTTTTTGCTGTAAAAAAGAGATGAACACTACGTCAAACAAGGGAGTGAAGGAGTATACAGGAGGCATTGGGAGGAGGAAGGGGAAGGACAAAATTATGTAATTATATTATAATATAAATAAAAGAAAAAATGAAAACTAGCAAAACACATATTGTAACTCATGAGAGCAAATTGATCAACAGTAGACCAGAAATAACTGGGTCCTCTGCGAAACTGATAGGCAAGCATTTAATCCCAGAAACTTAAACCAGGGCTACATAGAATATATTGAAAATGTAGCAACATGTAGTACATGGAAAGGCAAATATGAACATACAATATTTATAATTTATGATGTCATCTGTGAATTATAACGGTAACAGAATATTTTCCATCAGGTTGTAACATTGTCAATAGGAAACATACTTCATATGAGTCTTGTAAAGAGAAAGTCATGGAGTACATACAGAATAGAATTTTGTGCCATGCAAATATTTTGTGAAAAGTCTAAATAATTTCAGAAAATACCTCTAAAATATATCCCTAAATTTCATCTCAAATTAAAGAGCTAATATACCAAATAGTTATTAATACATGGATATATTCATATATATTCACTAAAATGTATCAGAGGAAATAGAAAAATATATTAAATAATTCTAAATAACAGGTATTTGCTTTTATATTATATTTTATCATATTATATTATATTATATATGTATGTCAAAGTTATTCATTTCTAACTATTTTAAAATGCATTATCAAATGAAGAAATGTCACATACACATTTCCAAGTTCAAAAAAATGTAACAATGACTATGATTTAGATGTGACTCATTTCAGTTTTCTTTGGTTGGTTTCTTGTGGTTTCAATTCTGTTTTGTTTTTCTGTGTAGGGAAATCAGTCCCAGAGATTTCTGCATCTTGGACATTTATATTCTTGTCTCTTAAATCATTAGAATCTAATAGATTTAAGTATTGTACTTTGTAGGAACAAAATTCATGATTATGAGTATTTCAAGCTCAGATAAAATTTGATTTTCTCTAGTACTTTATGAGCATTACAATGGCTTGCCTAAGTACAATTGTGATTCTCATTTCCTTGTTCTTTATGGCAATTGCCACACTTTATGAAATTAAATGTACAGTTTGTTCCAAGAAAAAAATAAGACTTATATAAAAGTAGACGTTGGTCCATTAGTAGAAAATGAAAGTTGGAACAGACTTTTGCTTAATTAAGGCAAACTAAACATTAAAAAAAGCTGATCATAAAAATCGTCTGCACATTCAACCGTATGTTTTAATCTCAAAGTTTAAACATTTAGCCTCAAATAAAAGATTCAGGCAGATACAGCAGCAGCCTCTGTTTTTCTTCCATGATCACAACCACACACAGTGCCCATTCCCTGCTCTCCATCCCATCCTCGTTATTGCATCCTCCCTGCAAAGCATGTGTGCTGATCCAACTTTAATTATTTACAGGACTGATATATTACTCACTCTAGTCTATAACTCTTTCTTCAATGTAGATTTATATCCTTGCAACCAAATATCAAAGTATCACTTTTAGTTATAGTAACCCCACTTAAAAGTCTAATATAAAGACCAAATCCCTTCTGCTGCTCTAATTCTTTATAAAATCTAGCCAAATACTGTCTTCATGAGTAATCTTTACAAAGGTGACATCTTAAGTATCTATCAGTGACAAAGAACTACATGGAGATTTTGGGCTATACTAGGAAAGCAGAAATTTGGACAGGATAAAGTAATCTATAGTAAAAAATGAAAGGTAAAATTGTTAGGTTTATTCTCTACAGTTACATTTACACATGAATCTCTGGAGGCTTGCCTTGCACATTGCTGTTAGAGCATCGTCTGTTAAGGTAGGAATTGTGAACTCACCTTCCTTCCCTGCATTCCAAGCTCCCCACATCCATTGCCTTGCAACAGCAACCTCTCCCAGAACCTCCACTTCCTTTTCCCCCACTGCTCTCTGGAGGATACCAAAAGGCTCAGAAAAAGTATGTTTAAAATTACAAACCTAAGAGAACTTTGCTGACATTATTGTCCCACACTATTCTCAAACATAACTTTGATTAACTTCAACTCTCCACCCTCACATTTACCCATTTTACACGAAGCTATTTGATCTTCTCTCCAATGCTTCCCCAGTACCATGGACCCTGCTGTCTCAGGTCACCTCAAGCTCTCAAACTTTCTCTCATGTCTGGATTCCACTGCTATGCTTGTCACCTGTACAACACAAGTCTTTTGTGTGGGTCTGTCTTCTCCATACTCTTGTTTTAAACTCATATTATTAAATAGCCAGGATTCTCTAAGTTTTAATTCTCCTTGTAATTGAGCCATAAAATATCTCCCTCAGCTCTTTCATAAACAATTTTCTGTCCTTCCTTTATTTAGACCCTGAACTTCTGCATGATTTAGCAGATCAAAAAAATATTTCTATTTAATATTTAAGTAGAAAATATTTTTCTACTTAAAATTAATTATCATGAAATTTTCATTTCTTCTTTCATATTTTGACTTTCTAAAAGATATTATAGGTTTTGAAAAATATGTTTATCATGGGTGCATGCATGTATATTAAATGTCTCCAAAGATATTAATGAGAAGTAATTCTAGGTTTATTTTTTTTCAAATGGTGTGTGTATGTGTCTGTGTGCATGCATGTGACTTGGAGGCCAATGAATTTGGAACCCTTTTGAGTTGGACTTAAAGGCTGTTCTAAGTCACTTCATGTGAGTGATTGAACTGAACTTGGGTTCACTAGAAGAGTAGTACCCACTAGTAAGGATTGAGCAATCTCTGCAGTTCAAGTTTTGTTTCACTTTCTTTGGAGTCATCATTAGTTTGTTTTCTTCTTTGTATTTCTTAATATCTTTATTTATTCTATGAAAATTCAGATGATATTGATATTGAATGTTCTTTGAATGCTCATCCATTTAAAGGTTGGTACCCAGAGAAGCATTGTTAGACATAGATGGTCGCAAGTGTTGAGGTTAGTGGGAATTCTTAAGTCATAGCTAGCATATCCTTAAAGAGTATTATGATGCTATGGCCCCCTCCTCACACTTTGGTTTTGGTTTAGAAACAAGTGGTACACTTCTGTATTCCTAGCACTATGACATTAAGACAAGAGACTATGATCAGCCAGCAAAAAAAGTAATAATTTGAATGCCAGTCAGAGTTACATGGGAAAATTCAGTCAGAAAGCGAAAACTAATTCAAATAAAAGTCTATGTGTTGATCTTTTTTCTTACTTTCATTTTTTATTAGAATAACAGAAATCGGAGAAGCACATTTTTCTCTTTTGCAGAGTAAATAAAACAAAAGACAACTGTAAGTTTTGAACACATAGAGTGATCAGTGTTTGATGTGGAATTCCCCTCTGTATGCTGTGAACTGGGACTTCAAACAAAAGTCTTAGGCCTGCACATGGAATAGCGGTAGGCAGGAAAACCAAACTGAATGCTTGGAAGAAAGAAGAAGGAGTTAAGGAGAAGCCATGCAGCCCTGCCGGAGACAGACACCAGAACTTTACCCAGTAAGCCACAGCCGTGTGACAATATACAGATTAATAGAATTAGGTTAAATTAATATGGAAAAGCTAGTCAATAAGAAGCTAGAGCTTATGAGCCAAGCAGTGATTTAATTAATATAGTTTCTATATGATTATTTCCAGGTTGAGCAGCCAGAAACTAATAAGTTGCCTCCTACAAAAAATGTTCACTCTGTGATTGTTCATTGAGCTCCTAGGTAGCTAGTGTTTAAAGATATTTTAGGATTTTTGCCTAGGATTTTCATTTTAAGATAATTTGATTCCCCAGAAAGCACATTAAGATTTTTGAAAGGTAGGTATAAATATACTTAATGTAAATAATTAAATAGGAGAACTTGGAGCAAATAAAACTTTAATTTATAACTATACAACTTATTCCTTACCCACAAGACTGTGCTACCCTAAACAGTGTCTCATCTGACTTTGTGCAGAAATCCTCAGCTTTATGTTCTCCACAGAGTAAATTCCCAGGGTTCATGCCTTGTTAAAATAGATTTAGGAGATACAATTTCTTTCTT
>LOEQ01005081.1:369191-394554 GCA_001685075.1 Bramus lutescens
ACACACACACACACACACACACACATACACACACACCCCAAAAATACACATAAGAAATAATGTAATGCTAGGCATGGTAGCATACACTTTTAATCCCAGCACTGAGGAGGCAGAGGCAGGAAGATCATTGAGTTTGAGACACTCTTCTCTATATGGTAAGTTCCAGTACTGTCACGGCTATGTAGAGAAACCCCCCGAAAAAAAGAAAAAAAATAAAGCAGAACAAAATAAATAAAAGATAAAAATAATACAGTGAATTTCCTCTAGTTTTTAAAAGTGGATATTAATAATTGAGAAAGAATCTAATAAAACTTATTTTTATTTATTCTCTGTGAATTTCACACTTTTTATCTTATTTTTTTCCTTCCCAAGCTCCTAATAAAATAAACATTTTAGTGCAGCAGTTCTAGCAAAGCACAGCAAATGATAACAAGTGTGGCATAATCTCAAAGGGCAAGCAAAGAATACATGCACATCAGCATCATTCTTCAAAAGAAACATCTATAAAGTAGGCGTCAGTCCATATAGGACAGATAATTGTAATGATGGGGGAGCTGGAGAGCAGGCCTGCTTTTTTTCCCACCCGCCTACCGCACGGCTAGTTTATACCCCGAAATGACAACACACAAATTGTATTCATTTAAGCACTGCCTGGCCNGGTATCTCAGCGGCTATTGGCTGAAGGAGCGGAAGGAGCTCCCGCAACACAAGGCAAATTTCTTTATTAACCAATAAAAGTAACATATAAACAGATGACCCACCTACATCAGATAATGGTCAGACATTTCTATAAAGGATTTGTGGAAAATATGTTAGTGTTTCTGGACTGTGTAAAGGCCTACCTAGTTCTGAAGTCCTTTTTAAAATGAGTGTTTTAAAAGTATAAACATGAATTTTAGTCAACAGATCAGATTATGCCTGTGTACCTCCTGTGTTATATCTCTATTTTAGATCAATTTATTTTGCAGACAAGTCTCCTAATAAAGAATGCTCCAAACACTGTTAAAACCATCTTTATTTTCTGAATGACATTTATTAAATCATCCAGTCAATGGCATGTGTTCAGCATTCATTAGTGGCCCCTGACACTGTCTATAATAGAAATGTAATGTTACATGGCATGGTTTTCATGCTTCAGTGAAGGGTCTGATGCTAACAGAAATGTGTGGACTCAATGGTGACATCACTAATATATGGATTTAAAAAGAGATAATGAGAGATAATAAATGACTCTGTGGACTTGCCTTGTTATTGAGTCAACCTTGATTATTTCTGGAGGAAATTATGTTGAAATGAAGAAGGAAGGATCAATAAATAAGCGAAAGGTTCATGGAGTTAAAAGGTGTAGAAAGCGCTTGGCATGTTCAAGAAAAGAAAAGAAAGGAAGGGAGGTGATCTGAAGAGTAAATGAGTTCAGACAGTTAAACACGAGGCAGGTTCTGAGGATGTCAGAAGTTATAACAGAGTTGACTAACATGCTGAGGATGAGAACACTCACCTTTAGAAAGCTATCCAAGAAGAGACTGAGAAGGAGAGATATTTGAAAACAGAATTGATAGGCCTCCATGAATTTGGGAAACGTAGGAAGGAATCTCCTGATCAGTGCCACTATGTTACTCTTGCTTCACTGTCACAAACTTGATTCACACTCAATGCTTCCCTTCTTTGCCCAAGGTTTTTCTCTTTAAAGAATGCCATGTTGACCTGCACCAGCCTCTGTATGCTAGCTCTTATATCCAATTCAATTGTTCAGCCTTTAAATAGGCAACTTTTCTTTATATTTTTCTTTCATTTGTTCCTTAATTACATAAGACAATGAAATATAGTATTCAATTGTACTTGCTTAATTTTGTCATACTCCCTCAACAAGAAAATAACCAAACACACAATTATGTATGTATATTCACTCTTTGATGTGTAGTGTTTTGGAGCTCTATGGTTAGACTAACTAGATCCCCGCACAAACATTTCTTAATGCAGTTGTTCTCAACTTTTCCGATGCTGTTACTACTTCATACTGTAGTATTATTGTACTGTATATTGTAATGTCCCCAAACCATAAAATTATTTTGTTGCTAATTCATAACATCAGTTTTCTACTGTTCTGAATCAATGTAAATATATGAAATGCAGATATCTGATATGTGATGTCCAAAGGGGTCATGAACCCCATGTTGAGAACCACCACTTGAATTAGTTGGATAGTTTTCCACAGACAGGGATTCTCAAATATCATCATAGACTAATGCATTGTCTGAAAAGCTTCCACTAAAAATATTCTTTCTTATCCCAAATCTTCCTTGTGCTTTTCAACTTCTGGCTCTTTGTCCTTTCAAGACAGTTAGCATACTACTCTGCCCTGGCTAATTTTATGCCAATTTACTCAAACTAGAGCCATATGAAAGGAGTGATCCTCTACTGAAATGAAAAACTACCTCCAAAATATCCACGTGCAGGACATTTTCTTTTCTTTCTTTTTTTTTTCAAATAGGGGTCCTTTATTCGTTTGTTTTTTTGCTTGTTCTACACACATATAATATATCAGATCATACCTTCCCCACCCTCCAATTCTTCCAAGTACCCCCATGCCTCCTCTTTTCCCCAGTTCCACAGCTCCTCCTTTTCCCTTCAGGAAAAAAGCAGGCCTCTTATGGATATCAACAAAACTTGGCATAACAATCAGCAGTAAAACTAGGCACAAACCCTCATATTAAGGCTTGAGGAGGCAACCCAACAGCAGGAAACGGGAACCAAGGGGGAAAAAGAGTCAGAGACACCCCCATTCCTAGTGTTTGGAGTCCACAAAAACCTCAAGCTAAACAACCACAACTTCCAGTCAGAAGACCGAGCACAGAACCTTGCAGGCACCTTGATTGTCTATTCAGTTTCTGCATGTCCCTACGAATTCTGCTCAGTTGGTTCTGTGGGCCAGGTTCTCCTGGTGTCCCCGACACT
Source organism: Bramus lutescens (assembly GCA_001685075.1). Classification (NCBI taxonomy): domain Eukaryota; kingdom Metazoa; phylum Chordata; class Mammalia; order Rodentia; family Cricetidae; genus Bramus; species Bramus lutescens. The sequence goes on from LOEQ01005081.1 coordinate 372,147, forward strand.
TCTGACTCCTACAATCCTTCCGCTCTGTCTTCCAGGGGGTTCCCCAACTCTGCCCAATGTAGATCTCTGTAACTGCTTCCATCAGCTGCCTGATGAAGCCTCTATGATAATAACTGGCCTAGGTACCAATCTATGAGTATAGCAGAATATTATTAGAAATCATGTCACTGATTTCAAATCATCATCATTAATTATTATGTTAGTTTTGCTTAGGCTCTATGTCTGGAATACAAAGATACCCACATTTTAAACAAACATTACTAAAGATTAAATCACTCATTGATCCTTACCCATTGACAGTGGGAAGCTTCAATACCCCACTCTCACCAATAGACATGTTATTTAGACAAAACCTAAACAGAGAAATACTGGATCTCACTCATGCTACAAACTACATGGACCTGACAGATATTTACAGAACAATTTACCTCCCCCAACAGTATATATATTCTCAGTCCCTCTCGGAATTTTCTCCTAAATTAAGCATATATTCAGTTGCAAAGCAAGTCTCAACAGATACACGGAAATTGAAATAACCCCTTCCATCCTCTCAGACCACCATGGATAAAGCAGATTTCAACAAGAGAAGCAAAGTCTACAAAACGATGGAAACTGAGAAATTTCTTAAATACTGATTAATGTGGGAGGACCAAGGCCATTGTGGCTTATTCATCCCTGACCTGTAAGTCCTGAGTTCTATAAGACAGTAGGCTGAGCAAGCCATGAAGAAAGCAGTACCTCTCTCTGCACTCCGCATCATCGCCTGCCTCCAGGATCCAGTCCTGCTTGAATTCCTGTCCTGAATTACTTCAATGATGGACTATGATGTTGAAGTATAATCTAAATAAACCCTTTACTCCCCAACTTGCTTTTGCCCATGGTGTTTTATCAGATCAATAAGCCTTAATGAAGATGTGCTCCTTTTGACTAAAAAGATCACCATCTTTTTTGTTATCTATATGCATTGACATATTCTCTAGTCCATCTTATTCTTAATTTTGAGTTATCCTGTGTTTAATGGGTTTTTTTTCATCATGTTGCTTATCTTTTCAGTGCTCTACTGAATGGAATCTGAAATCTGAGTCACTATGAGGAATTCTTTCATAATTATTTCAATTCTTTGCAATTATTTCAACTTTATATTAAGACATTTGTGAGTATTTGCAATTAGGTGTCGCTTATTTCCCTGCTATCTTAGTCTCAGCATCCTTACTTCACTTGATTCTGTGCTTGCTATATTTCTTCAATTACCAGTCCCAAACATCTGTGTGTCCATCTACCCTCTGAGAAAATTTTAACTTCACTGAAGGTCTTCTCTGGTATTTTCAGTTCTAAGACATTAAAATAGCTCCACAGTCTAGACTCACATTTCAATTGTTGTATAAACTTTTAGATATTCTTTCAATTTTTAATAAATGTGGTTTACATGTCATTTGGGGGCATGCTTAAACTAGAAAAAGAAGGTATTCTGTCAAATTAATGTTTGTTCTGCTCTCCTGCCATAGCTGAATCTTCTGTGTCCTCTTTATATTCCTCTAACACATGCCATGAGTACCAGGTGTTTCTGTGACAGTTATGACAAGCTTCCAGTAACTTTTAGCATAGTGTTAGAACATAACAAGTGTTTTGTCAGTCTGTAGTCTTTGCATAAAGAATAATTTAATTGTTTTAAATTCTTCCAAAGACAGTGGTAGCTGCATGGTATCAATTTACTAAATTTAAAACTATGAATGTACATAGTGAGAAGCAGAATGACCCCAGAAGAATATCATTGTCATTTAGTGTAATAAATGTTCCTGAACATTCCCAAACCCATAGGCATTCTCTAATTCAGCCTACAATTATTTTTAAAGAACTCCACTTGCCTCTTGCTATTTTTTCTTTTGAGGACAATAATAGAAACATGATATGACATAGCAAGAAATGAAATCAAGTTTCAAATTTAAAATTTCAGAATTAACATTCTATGTCATTAGTGTTGTGTTTAAATACTTGCTATTAAGTTTGTGTTTGGTCTGAGTAATAATAGCATTAGCTATTAATCCTTTTATGTTTTTAAATTAAGGGTTTCTTTAACAAATTAGAAAATGAAAGAGAATAAAATGCACCCTGTGTTGTAACTTCATTTCACAGCATGGCAGTTCTTTAAAACAAATATTCTGACTTTAGCATCATCTAGAATGTGTTTCAAGTACTCTAATAATATGTTCAATATAAGGAGAAACAAGATTTCGAAGCTTGAATGATAAGTTTATTTAACTGTGGATTAAGATAGTGATTATCAACCTTCCTAATGTTGAGACATTAATATACTTTTTCATGTTGTAGTGACCTGCAACCACGAAATTATTTTCATTGCTACTTCATCTGTAATTTTGCTACTGTTATGAATTTTAATGTAAATATCTGTGTTTTCTGATGGTCTTAGGTGATCCTTGTGAAAGAGATGTTTGACACCCCCCAAAGGGGTTGCAATCTCCAAAGGATCTGAAAATGGCTGGAGTAAGATGAAATTTTCAGAGTGAGGAAAAATAAAACTTAATTATAAAGGTTTTGCTTAATTTTTTCATTGTTTTGATATTCCTTATAATTTCTAATAATATTTGATACTAAATGTAAAATTAATGAAACTCAGTTAACTGTTAATGGAGTGTTGCTTGCTTCAACAATATACACTGAGTCTTTCTTTGATTCAAACCAGCAGTAGATGACTGAGGAGTATGAATGAGTTTCATTACAATAGCCTGGGTTAAAATATAAATCAATGAGAAAGACAAATACAGACAGGACAAAACCACGTACCTTAAAAGCAAATACCAGGATTTACTTTGTACAAAATGTTAAATTCTATAACTTAAAATAGGTCTTTGAAAAGAATAATGTTCCAAGACTTGAAGAAATAGGTTCATCATGTGTAACAACGTACTGTCATAAGTAAACACATGAAAACTCAACCAAAAATTTTGGTGTTGAGTTACATCTGTATCTAAGAGTACGTGTATAAACCTATTAGTCCATTGAGCTTTTAATGTAGATAAATGAAGTTAATCACTACTTTATTGAGATTTTTAGTATTTTGAGAATGTAATACATTAGTGCTGCATGAATATAATGTCAACCTTACCAGCTCCTTCCCTCATTTCTGTGTATATCTTCCTACACTTCTCCAGTTCATGACCTCTTCTTTCTTCTTTAATGATCATTCTTACATGTAATGAATGAACACACATACGCAATATATATGTATGTATATGTATCCTACTGAATCCATTTAGTGTTTCTTGTACATGCTTGTGTTTATGGTTGAACACTTGGAATTGGATAAATTATAAGGGGCTTGTCCCAGGAGAAAATGAGATCTTACTCTATCAACAGCCATTAATTGTCAATGGCTGTTCATTTAGGGGTAAGAAATTATGACATTCCTCCAATCTTCATTGACAAGATACCTGATGCTCTCATTATGCAAGTCTTGCCTTTTTAGGAGACTATACTATTGAGGTTATATGAATACAGCTTCACTATTTCATCTAGAATATATTACCTCACAACAGACATCCTAGCCCTCTTGCTTTTACAATCTTTATATGCCCAGTTCTATGGATTTTTCTAAACCTTAAGTATATAGTCAACCTTGTAGATATATCAGTTGGGTATCCCACATCAATTGTTCTTTGCATTTTGATTAGTTGTAGATCTCTTAAATAGTTACCATCTGTGCAAAACAAAGTTTGTTTGGTGATAGATGAGACAATTATTGTGGATGTAAGGATAAGAATAATTCTGTAGGAACTATATTGGTTTAAAAAAATGTAAGGAATATGACATCTTAAAATGTCTTTGACAGTTCCACCCAACAATAGTTTGTCAGTTTTTCAGTAACAGTAATGAATTACTTCCTGTCATATGGAAATTATGTTCTATTTAAGAGATATTGGCTAAATGCATGTTAAAATGGTATTACTGTAACAATGTGATTTTTTGTCTAGTCATTGTGTGGTTATTAGACTTTATAACTTTAATCCTCCCTCTTGATTGGTTGCATAGAACTTCCAAGTATTATGAGAGGTAGTCTTCAATAAGGTGACTTCTAGTTTTGTTTCAGCTTGTTCCCTCAACTCTCAAGCCTGAATTATGTGATTTCTTTAGCAAAGAGTTCTTGTTTTCAAGTTCTTAAAGGTTGACAATAAGTTCTTTTGTTTGGGGAGTCTCTTGGATGACCTCATCATCTACACAAAGGGTGTCTTCCAAACCAAAACACTAAGGGTTTTCTTAAATAGTCTATGACTTTGGAAAGAACAGCATCATTGTATGACTTCATTTAATGTCTCTTACCCTTTTATCTATCTATCTATCTATCTATCTATCTATCTATCTATCTATCTATNTGGCATGGACTTATCTCTATATTTTATTTAGCATAAAATATATTTCCCAACATTTTTCTAACATTATTGGTGTTATTTTTCACTGCTTCCTCCCTCCCTCTCATTCTGCATCATCCTTCTTCCCCTCTCCCCAGTTGAAGTCCCTCAAGTTTTTTTCCATATCCACCTTAATAGTGCCTGTATCCTGCTGTCCTCCCTAGAGCTCCTCTCCATTTTACTTTCTGATCGCTTATGCTTTCCTGGCTTTTGGAAAAGACTATGTGCTAATTGATGAAACCAGAAAGACAAACATCACACTTTCTCTTGTACTTTTGAATCCCAGCCCCAATATATAGCCTGAAGTAGCTATCATGATTTTAGTTTCATATTAGGAAGTTGCAGATTAAATATTTATTCCAAATTATATTTTAAATTTACAAGTACAACTGTCCATGCCCTTAAAATGCAATTTAAATGACATCAAAATCTATGAAAAATTACTGAAATGTATCCCATATTCATTAAAAGGAAATATTTAAAAGGAAATATTTAATATGCAGACTCTTTAAGTAATAGGAAAAATCCTAATTCCCTACCAAGATTCCTTGGCAAAAAAAAAGAATATGTTTGCCAAGGAAATAATTGTATTATTAAATTAATGATCAATGTATTTCTGGATACATGGATAATTAACTATTAAAAATGAATTTGTTTTTTAAAAACATTTAATAATTTGCAACTGAAAGCATATGCTGAACACAGATTAGGATACAGACATAATATCTCCTAGAAGAACAAAAACTGTATCAAGATTTTCCAGAAAGAAATAATTTCCCCTAGTGAGAGATAAAAATAAAAATAAAACGAACAAAATTAGTAGTCCAATTCTGTTTCTTTGGTAGAACTATACATGTAAATGCTGATGTGATGTATAGCTTTTTCCACATGGAAAATAAGAGATTGTTTATTCTAAGATAAATATACATGACCATGTTTCAGGTGATCAGGTTTTTAGGAGGCTCAAAATTTATAAAGTAGCATAAAATAGTTGATATGAACATGTATATTCATAGAAAAAGAAAGCCATAAATCAATAAAATTACTATCAAGTTAGCAAGTTATAAAAAAGTGGGTAACATTCTCTGTGGTAGTTTGAATGTGATTGACCCCCATAAGCTCATAGGGAATGGTACTGTTGGGAAGAGTGGTTTATTAGAGTAGGTATGGCCATGTTGGAGGAAGCCTGCCACTGTGGGGGCCAGCTTTGAGGTATCTTATATATTCATGCTGACTCAGTATCTCATTCTACTTCCTGTTGCCTTCTGATATATATGTCTGCCTGAATGTTTCCATTTGCTGCCATGATGATAATGAACTAAACTTCTGAAAAATGTAAAACATTTCTTTTTAAATATTTTTCATTTCTAAGAGTTGTTGGGGTCATGGTTTCTTTCACAGCACTAAAAAATCCTAACTTGACACCGTGCTATAGTTTTCAGATTCTTAGCACTTGGGTTGGTAGGAATTAGTAGTCTGCTAAGAAAGCATTCCAAATACTTCATCTGTTACTCTACAGGTATCAAGATACAGAGATGAATGATCAATTGCTATAAAGATACTAGGGTAGTTTGAATGCAATTGACCTCCAAAGTTCATAGGGATTGGTGCTATTAGAAGGTGTGGTTTGGGCTCTAATCAAACTGAGTCTTGTGTCACAAAAGAGTTTATAATACATTTCAAAAATTGTGGTATGCAATATATTTGCTATATACTTTACTCTTATTCCATTGAATCCTTCCTGATAATTCAAAGTAAAAATTGTCACTAGATAGCAACAGCCTACTTTCTTTCTCTTCTCTTTAAAATTACAGTTATAGCTTTAGTATAGAATCACGGCCTCTCTAGACAACATACTAACCTCTGTAATCATCAGCACCCCACCCCTATTCATTTGGTAAGATATGAGTCTAAGCATCACTTGTACTTCTGAGTTCTCCTCTGTATTTCTTTTGAAGTTTATTACTGAGAGCACAGACAATCATAATTTCTTTATATAGAATAAAAATGGCATTTCATATGATTTTTCCTCAACTTTATTCTTTACATATTGAATTTATACATCATTTTAGTCAATAAGTCACATTCCAACTCTTAAGTTCCAGCTTTGGTGAATAAAATTGCTTTGTATCAGCAGCCTATTGTCTCACTTATGAGTTTTAAAAGTTAAAAATTCCTCCATCTTTTTGTTCTGAGTTCTTCATTCCTTTTTCAATGAAGTGTAAATGGAAACCTATTGCAACTGGCAGACTCATGGGGGAAAAGAACAGCACACAATGTGCTTGGGAAGAAAGAATTTTTTGCTAATAATTAATATAGAATTGTTCCCCTTTTCAATAATTCAACATAAAAGTGCTCTCAGATTAGACCAGTAGATTTAGGATTGATATAATAAAGGAATATTAGAATGATCCATAGAAACTAGATTTCTAGATGATAACTAGCTAGTTAGCTAGATATATACATATGCACATAAATACCTAGATACACAGATAAATATATGGATAGATAGAAAGATACATAGGTAATGGATAGATTGACATATAGATGATATAATATGTTTGCATATATACTCTGTGACAGATTACCAAATGCATAATTTGAATTTATTTATTCTCCATTAAATTTTTCTTTAAATGTTCCTGATGAAAAATATGTTATAGATTAATTATGGTTCTGAAACTTTCATTGTACTTTTTTTTACTTCATTAATTCCCCAAATCTTGTGGATTGTTAGCTGCACAACCATACCATATTTCACTTTGAGACTTAGTAAACTGGTATTCATTGTAAACTCAGCTCACAATGTTACCTTCTCACATAACATTCCTTATGGTTGATCCAAGCAACTCATTAAATTTATTAAATTAATTTAACATGAAATTATACCAAAATATAAACCAAAAATTTTTAATGTTTGATAAAATATAATATAAAGATGATAGGTATTTACGTAGGTAGATGACAGACAGACATATCTCCTCTTCTATTATGCTTCATCAGCCTTTATTTGTACTTTATCATCTTGCTCTCCATACTAATTTGGGTTTTTTACTACTCAGCAGAGTCAGACCCTTAATGACAGGGGTAGAATCATCTCTCTATTTACCTAAGAGGTAATGGAGCATATTTGTTTTTAGCTTGGCAGAAGGATCATTTTCTTGCCACAGAGTTCAGGGGCTTTTAGAAAATGACAAAAAGTTGAAAGTCAGAAGGACTCAGAAAACACACTGTTGCCTTTGTTTTGTGGAGTATTTGATTCCAAAGCCTGCAAGAATTCTTAAAAGTACAGAACTGAGGTTTCATGAAAATGTTTCCTTTTAGGATACTCAGATTATATCAGAAAGGCATGGTAATGCTGCTTTTACGGATAGTGGATTCAAGTAACACATCACAAAAGAAACCTATCACATGCAAAGCAAAAGTCAGCCCCTCAAGTCCGACTTAGGTTCCTTGTGTATCACATCCACTGTATTTTCTATTATACCTTTATGGATCTAAGCTGCCTGTGCTGGATTAAAGAATTGACAATACCCCAACTCCTGAAGAACACATTGCAAGTTAGTCACAAACACTATTAGGAGTAGGCAGAATAGTTCTCCACTGCCACGTGGCAGAGCATTTTGTACTTCATTTTGAGAGGAGTATGGCAAGGATGCAGTGGATGTCAATGGTGCAAAGCAAAGTATTCTAATGTTTACAGCTTCTGAAACAAGTATCCCTTTTAAGCTGTGGCCAGGGTTTGTCACAATTCTTACTTGCCCTAGGAAAATACACTGGATCTGAAATCAGGGATCTCGAAAAGTACTTCGGAGAATTACACTGACTTTCATTGTGAGACGTTGGTATTGTGATGTGCTATTTGTACCACACTCACCCTAAAGGCAGCTGGCAATGCAGCCATGCCTTTCTGATCAAATCTGAGTCTCCAAAAATGAAACGTTTACATGATACCTCAGTTATGTACACTGGTGAATTCTTGCGGGCTTGGAATCAATTTCTCCTTACAGCAAAATAGAGCTTAGGTGAAAAAGATGATAAATAGTATCTACCTAAAATAAGCTTTTTTCAATTTTTTTTTTACATTTTGAAGAGTAAATCATTGGCCCCTCTGAAAACCTTTACAGACAAATTATGAAGAGAATCACAACTCAATTCGGCTCTATCATAGGCCCAAGTAGCTTCTTTATTAGCCAATGACATTCACAGCATACACAGGGAATCCTACCGCAATCATCAAACCAGTGATTAGAGTTTCATTGAAACTTCGAGAGCATTTTATCAATATACATGTGCTTAAGTTTATTCTCTGGACAGTTTCTGGTAGTGGTGGTTTTTTTCTAAGCTTTTTTTTTGTGTGTGTGTGTTTGAGTGTGTTCCTCACATGTTCAGAACAGACCTGACAGCTATGTTTGTGCTTCACTGATAAGTGCTAAGTGATGCCATGTCCCAGGCTTTTATTTGAGAGAATCATAATATCCTATAGTACTTTGTCATATTTCATACCATATTGGGTTTAAAAAAACTGATATTGTCTTAATGGCTATGACTGAAATTAGCTCATAAAACTTCTTTTCCTCATTCTACTGAAAAGATATAAATAACTACATGGGTTAACTCAATGGAAAGTCTCTCCTAGATTTGCTTATGCTTTTACCTCAGCATTGGTGATGGCATGATACATCCCTTCACCATGTCCTCTAAAATTTTCACAAGTTCCTGAGACTCCACTATCTCCTGAGTTCAGTAAAATATTTCCTCTCATATTTTCCTGTTTTGTTTCTTTCTCTTATGTTTCACTTTTTAAACCTTTTTATTTATATGTGTACAGATGTGTGTCTGCATGTGTTATAGGTACTGGAGAGGCTGGAAGATGGCATAGAACCATATGGAATTTGAGTTACTAGTGATTGTGAGCAGCATGATCTACTCACTGGGAGCTAAATCAGGGTCCTCTGTAAAGGGCAGCAAGTACTCTCAGCTACTGGCCTTTCGTTTCAGACCTTCTCTTTCAAAAATAGACTTCTTGAATTGAGACACCCCAGAATTCAGTCCTGAATGATACTGTCTTTTTCAGTAAACTTTGGTCTTGTTTTGATCCTAGCACTAAAGTATGACTTGTGAATTGATAAGTTGATGGTCTGCATCTATTTTAAATTTCTAAGGTCTTCAGCTCTTTATCTATTTCATTACTTCTCAAACTAAATTTTGTAGTAAAAATCCAAAATTACATGATTTTTTAATTAAATATAAACTTAAAGTTCTGATTCTAAGGTCTATGAGAGATGATTCTCAAACATATATAAAACTTATTTGGATTTTGTTATTTAAACCAGAATATTGTTAACTTAGAAACTTATAATAGCTTGTATATGACTGTATGTTACCTGAAATATGTTTATAATTTTTTGGTACAGATAAAAGTATAATAATCTAAAAATTACAAAGAAAATGTTTCTGTTTAAGAAAGTTTTAAGTTGATTTCTATCCAACTGAACATTCAAGTTATTAATTTGAGTATATAATGATATCTGAATTTGATTGTAGTAGTTTCAATGAAATGAACTCTACAGGCTTATACACTTGAATATTTGATTCCTAGTTGGTGAACCTGGTTGGACAATGTGGTCATGTTAGAGTGATGTATTGCTAAGCATAGGTTTTGACATTTCAAAAGCTCTTGCCTTTCAATATTGGCTCTCTCTTCCTGGTGGTTGATGTCTCAGCATGTATGTTCCCACCTACTGCTCTAGTGCCGTGCCTGCCTCTGTGCCACCATGTTTCTAAGCATAATGGATATGGACCCATCTGAAACTGTAAGCCCATTAGGTTTTTTGTTTGTTTGTTTGTTTGTTTATAAGCTGTCTTAGTCCTGGTGTTTTAGCACATCAATAGAAAGGTTACTCTTACCTTTTGGTCCATATACAAAACAGACAACCTAGTTAATGTCAACTTGACACAAGCTAGAAGAAATCTCAGTTGATAAAACTCATCCTTTATGTTGGTTTTGTAGGCAAGTCTGGGGTGTAGTTTCTTTATTAATGATTTATGTAGGAATTTTCAGCTTACTGTCCACAGTGAGCTGTCCTGGATGCCACTACTGGGAAAGTGGTTCTGGGTGCTATAAGAAAGCAGGCTGTGTAGGTCATGTAAAATAAGCTGATAAACAACACTTCTCAATGATTTCTAAATCATTTCCAGCTTTAAGATCCTGCACTGGCTTCCTCGAATGATGGACTACATGTTGTAAAATGAAATAAATTCCTTTCTCCCCCAACTTTCTTTTGATCATGGTATTTTTCATAGCAATAGAAACCATAACTAATGAAGAAGTTGGCACCAGGTCATGAGGTATTGTTGTGACAAAATAGAACATTTTCTAGGGAGAAATGTGAGAGGGCTCTGGGCTAGAAAACCACTGAATGTTTGTTCAAGACTTAATGGGCTGTTGTGGCAATGTAGAAGATAGCCTGACAGCAGTGCAGATGGTAGAGACCTGGCTTATAATGTTTCAGAATTTAAAAATCTCACAAAGACTCTATTGTGGCTACTTAATATTTTGTGTTAAGAAATGCTACAGTGAAATATTTACTTCAATGCAACAATTGATTCTGGTCATTGGAGCTGAAGAATCAAATGTGATTAAGCAGAGGTCAATGTCATGAGGCAAATTTTTATGAGATGTATTTCTTCATGGTCAGCATAGAAAAAGAGCCATGGATGAGTCTTGTGCTGTCAATAGGACTATATAGTGTAATAATCACTGAAGTGTATTGATTTTGAGTGTTTGAAACCAACACTTGACACTGTGTGTTATGGAAAGAGTCTCTGAAAAGAAGCATGAAGAGATTAGTGAAGGTTTTGCAGAAGTCCCAGAATTGAATGAGCCGTGAGCAGAAGCTGAGGCTTGGAATCGTGTGACAGTCTCAGAGTAGCTGAAAGAAAGGTTATTGGTGAAGATTCAGCCGTGTTGCTAAGATCCCAGGATTCCCAAGATTTTTAAGATGCTAGTACCACAGAATGACTGCTAAGGACAAGAGCATCTGTGGAGTAGAACTGGTCTTGGCCTAGGGGAAAAACTGCATGTGTGGATGGCTGTTCCGAGAAGTCAAGCTAGCTGCCTACACTTTTGAAACCCCTGAGAATGTTGATGTCTTCCAAATATCAAGCACTGAACTTTTCATACTGAAGAATTTTGGTTTAGCTTTAGTTTGATTGTGACTGTGGCGAAGATCTTTACTCTTGGAGGAAGAAAATATTTAACTTTTTCACTTTATTTTACAGGAGTCCATAGAAAAAAGAATTTGCGACTTTAGACAGATTTCAGTGTTTTCAGAGATGTTGGAACTTTATATACTATGGTATGGTATCATATGTCCCTCTCTATTCTGTGAATATATTTTATTACCATTGGTTAACAAAGAAGTTGCTTTGGCCTATGACAGAACATAATAAAAGTAAGCAGGAAAGTCAAACTAAAGACAGGAAAATAAGGCAGAGTCTGGTAGATGCCAGCAGTCACTGGGGAAGCAAGATGTGAGGTAAAAGCCACTAGCCTCATGGTAAAATTTAGAATAATAGAAATGGGTTAATTTAAGTGGTAAGAGATAGGTAAAGATAAGACCGAGCTAATAGGCTAGACAATTTGTAATTAATATTAAACCTCAGAGTGGTTTATTCAAGAACTGGGGGGTAAAAGAGAAACCTCCTGTAACAAATGGCATAATAATGTGAAGCTCTCAAATTTACATGGGGCTTGAGAAAACTTTAAAAATAGATCTAAACACACAGAAATAGAACAGCAATGGTCTTCCAACTCTTACAGTCTCATGGCACCAGCAGTGCAGACATGCACAATCACCCAACAGCTGCTTGCAAGATGTAGCCTGCTGTGAGCCATAAGAGCTAAGTAGCATGGAGGGTTTGCCCAGTCACACACAGGCCTCAGTACAGAGAGGCTAATCAGACCATACTATGTGGCAGATTTACAATTTACTCATACAAACACGATGGTTTGTAGGCAGGCTGCGTGATACCTTTTGTCAGCATTTGGTGGGGTAAGCCCTAAAGTTTCTTGCTAACTACACTATGTTGAAAAGCCAACATAGGCAGAAACAACAGCAAAAGCAGCTATCTTGGTCATAGCCATCCTTGCTTACCAATTAAAAACAGTGATTAAAAAATGATGACAGATACACAATGAAATCAGATTTAGAGAAAAAGAAAACTATATATGGTTCACAGTGTGTTTTGGATGTACATAGTTTTGAGAGAAAAACATAATAGACAGTCATAAAAACAAGAGTTTTACTCCTTTTTATTGTATTTTTAAAAGTCTTTTTCATTTTACATGCCAATCCCAATTCCATCTCCCTCCCTTCCTCCTACTTATACCACTTTCCTCCCACCCCACGTCCTATCCATTTCTCAGAGAAGGTGAGGCTTCACATTGGGAGTCAACAAAGTATCTCATATCACTTGAAACAAGACCAAAGCCCTCCCACCCATATCTATGCTAACCAAGTTATCCCTCCAGAGAGAATGGGTTTCTGTAGGCAAAGGCTGCTTGCTTGTTTCCAGACATCCAGATCTGAAACACACAGAACCTTGGCAAATAGTTTAGGAATCTTTTTAGCTAACACATAACTTAAATGAACCCATTCCTATTATTTTGTATTTTACCACGAGACTCATGGTTTACTGGTAAGATTCCCAGGCATCTGTCTCCTTCAGAGGCTACACGTCATCTCTTTGACTCAACATTCTTTCCTCTTTTATCTTTTTGGAATTCCCGTCTTACTCTTTTCTGACCTGCCATAAGCCAAAGTAGCTTTATTTATTAACCAATAAAAGCAACACATATATAAAAAGACTTCCCACACCAGGCTCCAAAACGCCTGTTCTAGGGGTCCAACAAACTGCCCAAGCCACAAAGCTATCACTCACATTCAGAGGGTCCTAGTTTGGTCCTATGTAGGGTTCCCAGCTGTCAGTCCAGAGATAGTGAGCTCCCACTTGCTGAAATCAGCTCTTTCTCTTAATTATGATCTTGACCACTTTGCTCACATTATTGCTTCTTATTCTCTATGACTAAAGTACAGGAGCTCAGCCCATTACTTAGCTGTGGATCTCTGCATCTGTTTCCATCAGTTACTGGGTGGTACATACTGGTACCATGATGACAATTAAGGTAGTCATAAATCTGCTTACAGGGGAAGGGCAGTAAAAGTAGCCTCTCCACTATTGCTTAGATTCTTAGCTGAAGTCATTTTTGTGGATTCCTAGAATTTCTCTAGTTCCAGGTTGTTCATTAACCTTGTAATGGCTCCTTCTATCAAGATATCTATTTTCTTGCTCTGCCCCTCTGTCCTTCCCCCAACTCAACTTTCCCAATCACTCATGTTACCCCCCCCCATTTCCCCATGCCTACGTCCTTTTAACCCTCTCCACTCTCTCCCACTTTACTCAGGAGAACTTGTCTATTTTCCCTTCCCAGGGGAAATCCATGTTATCTTATGGTCCTACTTGCTTCCTTGCTTCTCTGGCATTGTGGACTATAGGCTGGTTATCCTTTGCTTTACATCTAATACCCACTTATGAGTGAGTGGATACTGTACTCATCTTTCTGGGTCTGCATTGCCTCATTCAGGATTTCTTTTATAGTTCCATCAATTTGCCTGCAAATTTCAAGATGTCATTGATTTTTAAAGCTCAGTAGTACTGCACTGTATAAAGTTACCAAAATTTCTTTATCCGTTTGGTTTTTTGTTGTTAAGAGGAATTTAGGTTGCTTCTAGGTTCTGGCTATTTTGAATAATGCTGCTATGAATATATTTGAGCAAATACACTTGTGATATAAGTTTTGCATCCTATGATATATGCTCAAGAGTGGTATTACTATGTCTTGAGGTTGATTAATTTCCAATTTTCTGAGGAACTGCCATACTGATTTCCAAATCATCTATACAAGTTTGAATTCCCAGCAGCAATAGAGGAGTGTTCCCCTTACTCCACATCCTCTCCAGCATGAACTGTCTTTATTGTTTTTTGATCTTACCCATTCTGACAGGTACAAGATGGTATCTCGGAATTGTTTTGATTTACAATTCTCTGATTGCTAAAGATGTTGAGCAATTCCTTAAGTGCCTTCTAGGCATTTGAGACTTGTCTCTTAAGAATTCTGTGTTTAGATTTTTACTCCATTTTTTGTGTTGGAGGTCCTTCTGTCTATATGTTGTTTTTATTGGTTAATGAATAAAAAAAACTGAACTGCTGTAAGTCTATGACAGGGAAGAACAGAACTAGGTGGGGAAAAGTAAGGTGTATGTTGGGAAAAAGAAGGACAGAGTCTGAGAGAATCCATGGAGGCCCCTGGAGACAGATGCTGGGAACTTTACCAGATAAGCCACAGCCACGTGGCAATATACAGATTAATTGAAATGATTTAAATTAATATGTAAAAGTTAGCAAATAAGAAGCTAGAGTTAATGGGCCAAGCAGTGATTTAATTAAAACAGTTTCTGTGTGATTATTTTGGGTCTAAGCTAGCTGGGCAACCAGGAACCAACAAGCAGCCACCTCCCTCCAACAATGTTTTAATTGGATTATCTTGTACTTTGATGTCTAGTTTCTTAAGTACTTTGTTTATTTTAGAGATCAGCCTTTTGTCAGATGTAGGGCTTGTGAAGATATTTTAACATGTTGCCATTTGTCTTAATGACTTGTCATTTGCCTTAGAAAAGCATCAGTTTCAGGAGGTGCCATTTATTAATTGATGATCTCACTGTCTGTGTTACTGGGGTTATATTCAGGAAGTGGTCTCCTGTGCCAATGTGTTCAAGAATATTTCCTCCTTTTTCTTTTATTGGGTTCATGGTGGCTGGATTTATGTTGATGTCTTTGATCCATTTGGACCTGAGCTTTGTTCATAGCAATAAATATGGCTCTGTTTATTGTCTTCTACATATAAGTATCCAGTTATACCAGCACCTTTTGTTGAAGATGCTTTCTTTTTCTTAATTGTATAATTTTAGCTTATTTGTCATAAATTAGTTGTTAAGTATAAGGATTGACATCAGGGTCTTAGATTAAATTCCATTAATCCACCTGTCTATTTTTATGACAAAACCAAACTTTTTTCATTAGTATAACACTATAGCATAACTTGATGTCAAGGATGTTGATGTCTCCATAAGTTCTGGTATTGTACACAATTGTTTTGGCTATCCTGGGTTTTTTATTTTTCCGCATAAAGTTGATTGTTGTTCTTTCAAGGTCTGTGAAGAACTTGGTTGGGATTTTGATGTGGATTGCATTGAATCTATAGATGCCTTTGAATTTTTTAAATATGTTGATCCTACCTATTCAAGAGCATGGGAGATCTCCATTTTTCTGAAATATTCAAATTTTTCTTCAAAGATTTAAAGTTGTTTTCATCAAATCTTTTGCTTTCTTGGTTACAGTTACCCCAAGATATTTTATCTTGCTTGCAGGTGTTGTAAACGGTAATGTTTCTCTGGTTTCTCTATCAGCCCATTTATCGTCTGTATAAAGGAGTGTTATGGATTTTTTTAAGGTGGTCTTGTATCTTTCCCTATTATGGAAGGTGTTTACTAGCTTTAGGAGTTTCCTGGTAAAGTTTTTGGGGTCAGTTATTTATACTATTATATCATCTACAAATAGAGAAAGTTTGACTTCTTCCATTACAATTTGTATACCGATGATTTCCTTTTATTGTCTTATTGCTCTAGCTACAACTTCAAGTATTAGACTGAATAGATTTTGATAGTGGGGACAGCATTCCATTGTTCCTGATTTTAGTGCAATTGCTTTGAATTTCTCTCCATTTAGTTTGATATCTGTTGTTGTCTAGTCATATATTGCCTTTATTGTGCTTAGGTATGTTCCTTGTATCCCTGATATATCTAAAGCATTTATAATGAAAGGATGTTAGATTTTGTCAAATTCTTTTCAGCATCTAATGAGATGATATTGTGATTTCTCTTTTTCAGTTTGTTTATGTGGTGGATTACCTTGACAGATTTTTGTATGTTTAACCAGCCATGTATCTCTGGGATGAACCCTACTTGATCATGGTGGGTGATTTTTCTGGTATTTTCTTGGGTTCAGTTTGCCAGTATTTTATTGAGTATATTTGACTCATATTTTATGAGGAAGATTAATCTGCAGTTCACTTTCTATGGTGAGATTTCTCCAGGTTGTTTGTGTAGGTGCTTATTGCTATGAACTTTCCTCTTAGCATTGTTCTCAAGGTGTTCCATAAGTTTGAGGATGTTATTCATTTATTTTCATTGAATTCTAGTAAGTCTTTTCTTCCTTTCTTCTTTCTTTCTTTGTTTCTTTCTTTTTTTCTTTCTTCTTTGATCCAGGGGATAAGTCAGGTGACCGTTATTCAATTTATGTGAGTTAGTGGGCTTCCTGCAATTAGTGTTGTTGTTGAATTTTAACTTAATCCTTGGCGATCTCATAAAATACATGGTGCTATTCCATTTGTTTTTTATCAGTTTTGGTTTGTTTTGTTAACAATATATGTGTCCAATTTAGAGAAGTTTTCATGAGGTGCCGAGAAGAAGGCATAGTCTTTTGTGTTTGGGCAGAATGATGGATATATGTCTGTTAAACCCAAATGATTCATAACATTTGTTTGTTTATTTCTCTGTTAAGTTTCTGTCAGGCAGTTCTGTCCAGTGATGAGAGTGGGATATTGAAGTCTCCCACTATTAGTGTATGGGGTTTGATTTGTGATTTAAACTCTAATAAAGAGTCTTTCAAAAATATCAGTGCCCTTATATTTGTGGCATAGATGTTCATAATTCAGATTCTATCTTGACGGATTTTTCCTGTGGAAAAAAAATGAAATGTCCTTCTTCATCTCTTTTGATTAATTTTAGTTTAAAGACTATTTTTTAGATATCACAGTAGCTACACTAGCTTGTTTCTTTGGTCCATTTGATTAGAATATCTTTTCCTAACCCTTTACTCTGAGGTAGTATTTTTTCTTTGAAGTTGAGTTGTGTTTCTTGTATGCAGGAGAAGGATGGATCCTATCTTTATATATATTCTATTAGCCTATGTTTTGTATATGCTAATTGAGATCATTGATATTAAGAGATATTAATAACCAATGATTGTGAGTTCCTTTTATTTTCATTTTGTTGATGGTGGTGGTTGTATTTTGTTTATGTCTCACTTCTGTGGGTTTTTGCTGATGTAGGATTATCTATCTCCTGTGTTTTAGTACATGTAGATAACTTCCTTGGGTTGGAGTTTCCTTCTAGTTTTCTATAGGACTGGATTCGTAGATAGGTGTTATTTAAATCTGGTTTTGTCATGGAATAGTTTGTTTTCTCTGTCTATGGTGATACAATGCTTTGCTGGGTTTAGTAGTATCCTGGCATCCATGGTCTCTTAGAGTCTATAGAATGTCTATTCAGAACTTTCTGGCTTTCAGATTTTCTGTTGAGAAGCTGGGTCTAATCCTGATAGGTCTGCCTTTATATGTTTCTTGACCTTTTTTCTTTGCAGCTTCTAATAGTCTTTCTTTATTTGGTATGTTTAGTGATGAGGGATTCCCCTCTCTATGATGTAAATACCAATAATAAAGAAAGAAACTTCCTTGGCCTGTTGATAGGGCAGAACTTAGGTAGGTGGGAAAACTAGGCTGAATGCTGAGAGGAAGAGGGATGAGTCAGGAGAAGCAATGTAGCCCCACCAGAGACAGATGCCAATAAGAAGTTAGAGATAATGATCCAAGCAGTGTCTTAATTAATACAGTTTCTGTGTGATTATTTTTTGGGCTAAGCAGACAGAAACTAAGAAGTGACCTCCTTACTACAGTTTGGTGTTTTGGTTATTACATTGAGGATACTTTTTTTTTGATCCAGCCTATTTGGCATTCTGTGAGTTTCTGTTACTTTCATAAGCATGTCCTCCATTAAGTTGAAAAAGGTTTTTCCAGGATTTTTTTAAATATATTTTCTGTGAATTTGAGCTATAGTTGTTCTCCATTCATCCCTATTATTCTTTTTGACCTTTTCATGGTGTCTCAGATTTCCTGGATATTTTGTGATAAGAATTTGTTGGATTTACCACTTTCATTGATTGATGAACCTATTTCCTCTATCATATCTTGAACACCTGTGATTCTCTTTCCCATCTATTGTATTTTGTTGGTTTTGCTTGTATCTGAAGTTTCTAATAATTTACCTAGATTTTTCATTTTCAGAATTCCATGATTTGGTGTTTTCTTTATTGCCTCTGTTTCAGTTTTCAAGTCTTGAACCCTTTCCTTCACCTGTTTGATTGTCTTTTCTCAGCCTTCTTTTCTCTCCTAAGAGGAATTGTTGATTTCTTCTAAGTTTTTGGTTATCGTTTTCTCTACTTCTTTAAGGGAGTTTTTCATTTCCTTTTCAAAGGCCTCTCTCATCTTTATTAAGTTATGTTTAAGGTTGTTTACTTCTGCTTCATCTGTATTAGGATGCTCAGGACTTGCTAACGTAGAGCCACTGGCTCTGGTGGTGTCATATTTTTCTTTATGCAGTTAAATGTAATCTTACACTGATATCTACCCTTTTCATCCTCCAATGGGTGCAGGTTGGGTCTGTGCTTCAGGGGTTTCCTCTTCCTTCAGTTAGTGCAGGTGGGACCTGTGGCTTAGGTGGCCCCTGTACCTCTGAGGTCATGACTCTGGAGGTCACTGATAAGGCTCTGGGGGAACCTCTCCAGATGCAGTCAGGACCAAAGTTTTGGTGGTCACAGATGTGGGGACAGATAGTTGCAGGTGTAGGGAGGGTGCTCGAGGTCTCTTGGGATTTGGTGGGTGGTGATTGACCACAGAATGTGCCTGTTGGGTCTAGGTCTAGAGAACAGGAACCTTTAGCTGGGAACACAAACACTTACATCTCTAGAATCAGTGAGGGCTAAGACTGCATTGGTCACTGATGAGGTTGAGGATGCTTGTGGGCTTGGGTATCTCTGAGATATGTTTGGTTGAGATGGGGGCAGGAAGTGTCCACAGGGGAAATTCCCTAGAGAGCATGGACCTTCAACTGGGAACTCAAATACTCAATGCTCCAGAATCGGTCAGGCCTATGGCTCCTGAAATAAAGAGTTTTAAAAACTAAAACAGTCTTTAAAGAGACAGTAAAAAATAATATAAAAGAAAAAAGCCAAGTAAAGACAGAAAATACATGGGGAGTTTGAATCCTGTATAATATAGTGTTGATTTTGAATATTTTGGTTAATAAATAAGAGACAGTTGCTGAGAGCCATGGTATTGAAAGAGAAACTAATATAATATACCAACCTAAATATTTTACAATCCCCTAACATTAAAACTGAAGTCAAAAAATATATTTGTAAAATGGAAATTAATGGATACATTGCTTTGTTGAAATGGTTTTGCTTTCATTTCTACTGGAAACAAAAGGCTATGAATTAATTCCAGGTTAAGATTGAACAGTTTTGATCAAAGGAGAACTCCTGAAACTTGACAGGTGATAACTATCAAAAAGGGTTACCACTGGTCCTCCCAGGACTTGGTCATTTTCTCAAAATTATTTCAGGAATCCTAAAGATAATTTTTCCACAGAGGGTAAAAAGAAGTTTGGAGAAAATGACATATATATTTCCAAGTGTATGGGGGCAAATGCATAGTCTTTGTTTAGTTAGTAGGTTATATGTGTTTGTTATATTTGGTGAATATGGGATAAAAAATCAACTATTAATCTCAGATATTTTCAACTGGCATGAATTTTGATATAATCATGTGAATTTAAAGTTAATATTGTTATATTGTATATATGTTTCTGTCCTTGTTTATAGAATTTTTGTATGTTAATTCAAAATTAAAACTAATTTATTATACTATATATATTTCTAATCTAGTTTAAAATATTATGTTTGTACACTTCATTAAAAATAAAACATATACTTAAAATGTAAATTAATAGTTATCTGTAATAGTCAAACTTATAGCCATGTTAGTGAGTTTTGTAAATATGTACAGATAATTCAGAAGGATAGCTAATCTTCAAACACTTTAAATAACTATAGAATATGCCATTTAACATGTTTTAAGTACTGAGACTTTTCTCACTAGTGAGACATGTCTTCTCCTGGCAGAATCAATTACTTCAAAAAATGATGGGCATCAAATAAGCTCTATATGGAATTTGCTTTCAATGTGGCATGGCTAGTCATTTGGGCAAGAAACTCTTCTTACCTGAACTGCTTGGCAGTATCCTTTAAAAACTGGACATTCAGGACGCACAGAAAAGTGACTGCTGAACTTACCAAAACAAGATGGTACATTCCTTCAGGGGTCCTGCTTCATGGAAGATTCTGACAGACATTCTGCAGGACACAGAGGAAAATAACTGACAACATGTGCAGAACAGTTTCAAATTTCCTGTTTTACTGACAAATCTTCCAGATACTCTAGACATTTTGTCTGAAGATGGATATCCCAATATTATAAAAGAACTTTGTGTGACTGTTCAGGCAGGAAGATATCTCTGTCATTTCTAAAATTTTGGAAGTTGCTTCCAAGGCACTTCCTAGTTACTGAGGTTATATTATATCCTTCTGGAGTCTTTGAGTGAGTTGAAGACTAGATAGCTATAATATCAGCGTTCCTTAGTTATGATAAAAGATAAATTAAATACAAAACTTTAAGCTTACAATGATAAAATACAAGTAGGCTAAATATTATAACTGTAATTCTTGCTTGATAACTGTTTCATTATATGAATTTTATTATGTTAAATGTAAAAATCTTATTTTTAGTTAGGCAGAAAAGAGGAGATTTGGAATGTTCCCCAGTATGCTGTGAGAAAAATAAGGTATAATTTGGGAGATGCCCATAGCTGCTGCAAAAGTAAAATGTGAGGTAACAAACCATGAGCCTTCTGGTAAAATATATAATGATATATTTGGACTAATTTAAGTTGCAAGAGCTAGTTAATGCTAAGCTTGTGCTAGAGGTCAAACGGCTTATAAATATTAAAGTTCAGAGTGGTTATCGGGTACTTGTGGGCTGGAGAGAAACCTCCTGTTATAATTATGATTTTGGAGCCATTGACTATTTTAGAGAGGCTTCAACTTTGAATGTTATAAGGAAAATGAACTTTTAAATGCTTGAATTTGTAAAGATTGTTACTTGTGAACTATGGGGATATTTTATATTGTCATATTAATGTTAATAAAGAACTTGAAGATGAACACAATGAGTAATGGCTAACAGTGGTATGTTTGCATGTTAAGGTGACAAGAAAATAGTTTGCTGGAGCTAGTTTTATGTCAAGTTGTCATGGATGGAGTTATTTTAGGAGATGCAATCTCAACTGAGAAAATGCTACCACTATACTGGCTATGGGTGGTCTGTGGAGTATGAATGAGATGGAAAGTCCAAGCTTACTGTTTTTAATGTGTTCTGCTAATAGCTTTTTATCTAAACTAAATCATGTCTACATCATAAAAATAAAATTGATAATAAACTTGGAATCTCTAGTTCTATATTGCCCACTGTATATACCTTAATTTTTACACTCTCTAAAAACCTATCATATTGAATGTAACTTTGTCTCCTACATACTCTAGTTA
Source organism: Bramus lutescens (assembly GCA_001685075.1). Classification (NCBI taxonomy): domain Eukaryota; kingdom Metazoa; phylum Chordata; class Mammalia; order Rodentia; family Cricetidae; genus Bramus; species Bramus lutescens. Next base: position 394,193 of record LOEQ01005081.1, read on the forward strand.
AAAACTGAAGGAAACAATTTAAAGGCAGTGACCTTGTGATATATTCATCAAGTAATTCCTATAGATATTAAAGTTCAAAACATAGTATCTTCTAAGTTCTTAAAAATAACATCTTTATCCTCTGTTTTACTGTTCTATATCATAGTTTGTCTGTCTTTTTCTACCAAAACTTTTCCCACATTGCAACCAGATAACAAGTGTCATTCACATGTGGCAAACTCCACACTGCCAACAATAATTTCTTTATTCATATGAGTTACATAAAACACCAAAGACCAAAGAGAATAACAAAAAGTTCATTATTTTATTTTATTATTAATTTTATCATTATTATTATTAAAAATTTCCACCTCCTGCCCCCT
>LOEQ01005081.1:394802-424378 GCA_001685075.1 Bramus lutescens
TATTCATCAGTGTGGCTATAGGATGGGGCCAGTTCAGGCGCCCTCTCCTTAGCTACTCAAGGAACAAGCTGCGGCCATCTCCTTGGACACCTGGGATCCCCTCTAGAGTCAAGAAAGGACAAAAAGCTTAAGTAGTCTTCATATTGATTCAATATCCTTCTCCACAATCCCATAGGAGCACATTGCAATCTCTCTTCCAGAAACTTAAAGGAAAAAAACAATAGCATCAACAAACATGTATCAACAACTCCTCTTAGAATGCTTGTGCCTAAAAATAACTAACCACATTTATTTACAACACAATGATGCAAATAATCCATCCCACACCCATTTTAGGTGATGCCAAGAAACATAGCATTCATTTATGTACAACTGACGGTTAGAAGAAAAGAGGACAGATGGAACTATACTTGATGATCAGCAAGTTACTAACATCATCACCACCATAATTTACAGTTTAATGTTGGTGATATTAACAGGAAGTAGACAATGCCAGTAATCTTATACCACTTTTTATTATGCTTACACAGTGCATAATACGAAATTAGTACCTTGTAAATTAAGAGAACAAGTAACTAAAACAGGACAAAATGTAAATAGTAAGGAACACACATCCCACGGGCAGGGTTATTTTCATGGTTTAAAGTCTTTATTAAGAAAATCTTGTTTTCACAATAAAACCACAGAAATTTTGTATCCAAATGGAAAGTTTTATATCAGTGACAAATATAAGAGACACTGGCTCAGAAACAGATTTCAGGCAACCCCTAATTCTGTTGAAAAGTGGTAACAGTTTGATGAAATTTTATAGTATCAAACAAAGTCATACATCAAATCATTTTTCAAAGATATTGATAGATTCATTAGGTAGATGGTGGCAAGCACTGGAAAAACTTGTTACATGCTTCAGATGCTTTCTGATGATAATTTTAGTTTTGGGGTTGTTAGGGAAAATAATTCTCTGTTCTATATTCCGTGTGGTTTTCCATATGCTCAAAAGGCACAAAAGAGGAAAAAGGGTAGTGAGAAACAGAACGAAAGATGACACAATAAACCTCTTTTAAGAATCAGACCTGTCTTTGTTATCAGATAGCATGATCCATACATAAATACATAGTTAACAATGTTTAATAATAAAAGAATGATGGAAGATCTCATTAAACCTGCTTTCAAGTTGTAATAATAAAACCAGCATGTTATTGTCACAAAAATAAACATGATAAATAGAATCAAATTAAAGATCTAGACAAATTCCACATACCAATAGATACCGGATTTTTTAAATAAAGAAAGCAGAAATATACATTAGAAAAAAGACAGAATCTTAAAGAAATGGTAATGTTCAAATTGGAATGGCTGAATGTAGAAAAAAACATAGAAACATCTTTATTATCCTTCTTAAAACTCAACTCCAAATCAGTAAAAGACCTCAATATAAAACGATATATATTGTACCTGATAGAAGAGAAATTGGGGAATATCCTTGTATTCAATGGTGCAGAAAAATCTCTATGAAGAGAACACCATTAGCACAGTCACTAAGATCAACAATTAATAAATGGGATGTCATGGAACTGAGAAGCTTTTATACAGCAAAACATAGTCATTCAGACAAAGCAGCAAACAAAACATTGGAAAAATATTTTTACCAGTTTTTACTCGACTATAGAGAGCTAATATTCAAAATATATAAAGAACTGATTCTGGCATTGGATTCCGAGTCAAGTGTAATATTAAAGCATTTAAGGCGGAGATGAAATCATGTTTTTATTCTTATTCTTAGTGTGCTCTTGGCTCACTGACACACACATGCACACTTACACACACATAGACAGGATTATACTAAAATGCAAGCATATGGGGGCTCTGTGAGGTCATCAGCTAGACCTCTTCATGTTCAATGAGTTTTATTCGATGTTTTCTTCAGCAATAAGGCCTTGCTGTCAGTTTGTGGAGAGAAGTCTTGATTTGCACATCCCTGATAACTAAGAGTGTCGAACCTTTATTCAAGGGGTGATCTGTCTGAAAGATAAATTCTTCAATAGTGCCACAAACCATGTGGTAGTAACCAAACAATGTCTGGTTTTAGTTAAGGCAAATTCAATAGATGGAGCCATGGAAATGATTTTTTTTTTTGTGTGTGTGTGTGTGTATGTGTGTGTGTAGTTACGACAATTGGGAGATAATCAAAATACATTTTAATCCTAATTGTAGCAAAAAAATTACCAAATCAAAGTAAATACTATGTTTTAGGTTTTTCATTTTTAATTTTGAGGAAATTATTGTAATTCATAGTACACAGAGTTCTTTGTACCATAAAGCTTACAGAAATCATGTGTATTATTACATTAATTTTCCAATATAAAATTCATGGTAGATTTTTTTCTATGCAAGGTGGGTCAGTTTGATACATAATGAAATTCAAGTTCATACTATTTTATCCCTGCACAGAGAATAAAGTTTCCATTAGATAAAGGTAGAAGAACAATGAATCTATTGCACTTGTTGTCTGATAAACTGAGACTCTCAGATAAAACCTTAAATATACCATGAATCCACAGGGAAGATACAGATCTTTAAAACTGGGTTCTCTGATGGAAGGAATAATATAATAAAGCAATAATCACACTAACAACTCACTGTGTATTGAAGCTTACAGGTTTATCCAGCCTCACTAAAATTTACCTTCCACTATTTCTGAAACAGAAAGATGCCAGATAAGAACAGAAATTAATCCATTTGAGTGAACACGTCTCCATTTTAAAGTATGTTGATTTTATTCTTATTTTGTCAGGATTAATTTGTCATTGAACCTACAATAGGATAATTGTTCCAGCATTTAAATTCTTATATGTTATCAAGGTTTTCCCCAGCTTTATAGAATAATGTTTAGATGCCAATGATGCTGCTTAATGTATCAGATGTTAACACACTAAAATTTGACTCCAAACATGTCAAATTAAAACAAAGCATAAGTTATTTCAAAGATATTTTCAGGTGATAATTTCTCATTATGTAGATTTTGTGTGGAGTCTCTGAAATTTAACCTAAAAATAACACAAAGTACTCTTTGCCACAGAGCATCATTTCATATATTATATGCATTGGTAGATCATGTATTTTTATCAACAATGAATAATACTTACAAAATTATGTAATATATTTGCATTTTCTTCATAAATATTTAAAATATAAAAAGTGTTTTCATTTTTAAAGCTATTAACATACATTAGTCAACTCTTTGTAATAATATTACTGTCAGATAGAAGGAAGAACTATGTAGATATATAAATTCAAAGACCAGAGAACTGGTGTCAATGTCATTTTATGGAAACTATAAGTCACTAAGAATTTACTTGAGTGCATTGTTTTTATTGAACAATTTTAAGGTGCTCAATTTTTGTCTGATTTTTTTTTCTGAAAGCATCTTAAACTTTTCTTTGGAGCTCTTTGCAGTGAGACATATTATAGAAAAAAATAAATTGGAATCTTTTATTATTTTATTAATGTTTTTCATTTATGTTATAAATGGACCACAGTTTCCCCTCCTTCCTCTCTTCCCATTTCTCCTGTCCACAGCTGCTATTTACCCCCTTCTCTGCATACACTCCTCCTACACCTCCTTTTATAAAGGGGCAGGCCTCCTGTGGGCTTGAGCAAAGTGGTGCATCAACTTGAGGTAGGGTGGAGCTCCAGCCCCTCCACCAAGTTTGGGAAAGATAATTCAGCATGGGGAACCAATTCCTCAAAGCTAGATAAAAACCAGGTGCTGTGGGAGCACATTCTGTTCCTTCATCCAATAGCATTTAAGAAACCAGCCCATTTGGGCATTGTCTCTTATACTATAAAAAGCAGCAGTAACTGTGCGCCCACTCTCTTGATTCAAGCCCCGACTTCTAGCTGCTAGACTCTGTTCCTGTTCACTCAGAGGGCTGTTGTCTAGGACAGTGTTTGTAAGTTTTCCCCTTAAATAACCCTTTTATTATCCATAATTCGGAAGTGGTGTGGGATTGTTTTGTGACTTATGACTTCATCTGGTACCCAACGTTTGGTTTTAGAATCCCCCTCCCTCGCCCTGCTCTACTGCCCACCGCCAGCTAGGAGTGTATCTGGCTAGGCTTCTTTTTTCCACACAAACCAAGTAAAAATTAAAATCCTATGCGGAAAAAGTCTCTGAATTAATTATAAAAGGTAAACTGTGACTTCATCAATTAGCACGTACAGACCCAGCAGAAGTTATAGTGCCTTTTACTGCTGATGCAATGTCTTCCTTTATACCACCATGGTGATAATGGACTGAACCTCTGAACTGTGAGCCAGCCTCAAACAAATATTTTCTTTGAATAAGATTGACATGGTTATGGTAGTTTTCACAGCAGTATGAACCCTAACTAATCAAAACACATAATATGCAAACATATATTACAGTCATGGTCTGTTTTTCAAAACTGCTGAGTGAATGGAGGGCATATCTCTGCATTATCAGTCTAGAAATTTCTAGATGAACTACCTCTCCCCTTGGTGTTTATCCCAGTGGAGGTACAGAGAAGAACTGCAATAAATAGAAGAAGGCGAGAGACTAATACGATGGTAAGGAAAACTGTCAGAGGATGTAGTTTTACACATTTCTCTATTAATGACTATATGTGACACGTAATTCCTGAAAAGTTAGAGATCCATCATATGTCCCCATACCCAGCTTATGTGTGTCTTGTTTCTAGCCTTACTTTGTTAGCATCTGCCCCACAAGCTGAGAATCAGCCAAACGAATACAGCAGTGACAATGGTTATCAGAGAATATGTAAAGATTAGTTTTTGCTGCTTTAAGTTATTAAGAAATGTTAATTGCTTATAAATAATACTGTATTTTAAATTAAATGGAAATTTAAATGGATATAATAAGTAAAAACTGTCATCCTAGAGAATTCCTGTCTTTCAGCCCAGCCCTGGTAAGAACACAGATAGAAGCATTAAGATGCATTCATCATTTCTGGGCTGTTTTACTCTAGATTCTTATCTTCATGGTAAAGGCAAGATGATAAAGATCCAGTTTTTGGGAAAAAATTCAAATGAGTTTTCCTCAATACATATTCAAAATTTTTTCTTTAATTACACTCTTTTTTGAATCTAACTTGAAATTTGCTTACATATTCCCATACTAATATTTTTACTTAGAAAATTTGGGGTGAATATTATATATTGTGTTTGGGCATATCAAATAAAAGGTAATTAGAAAAATATTTATAACATAATGAAAAGAAATTTATAGATCTCAGATTTTAGTATAAATATAAACCCTGTTTGTGTAGTATGATTTTTATTTCAAATATTGTAATATGTGTAAGGAATATAATGGTTGGACAATGCTTCAAAATATCAGTAACATTGTTTATATATATGTATATATACAATGTTTTATTGATAATATTTAAAATAGCATTTTATCTCTGAAAGAAAAGGTAGCAGATATTTATGAGTTCAGTACCAACTTGGGTCTAACTGATGAGTTCTGGCCAACCAGAGCTGCATAGTGAGACCCTATCACATAACAAATAAACAAACACAAACAACCTCACTTCAAAATAATATTGTCAATGTAACCTATTTATAAGTAAATCAAAATAAGGAATAACTAAATTATATTTGAACAGTAAAATCAATTATTTTGCCAAATAAACTCAATTTACATATTTTGATTTTGTATTATTTTTATAACTGTCATGTTGAGAAAACAGAGGAATTATAATTGGGAACAGGATTTCATGATGCGGCATAGAATGAGCTCAAAAGAACAATTTTGAAAAGTAAAAATATTCTATTTTGCATATATATGTATATATTACATACCTGTAATTTACTTATTTAAAGGAAAATATATGCCAGAGAAATAATGAGATTAAAATAATAATGCTGTAGAGAAAATGTGATATATTTTAAAATAAATTTTCCTTCTCAGAAGCTAGCATTCACTTTGAACTGTATTGAGACATGAGCTATTATTCTTTAAAGAATTAGTCTATGGAAAAGGGCAAATCTTCACATTATTTTTATGAAGTTGTACCTACACTAGTTTTGTGCTTATTTGATATAGTAGGTTTCATATTTTTGCAATATTTTCTGTATCAGAGTTGTACACCTCACATTTAACTCTCAAAGCTTTTCATCTCTGTGATCAAAATACTTGAGAGACATAATTTCAGCGACAAAAGGTTTGTTTTGTTTCGTGGTTTTAGGAGTTCATTCAGTCAATGCCTAAAAGGTCCAGGGGAGGTCAGATACTATAATGAATGAGTGACAGGCATGAGATTATTTGTTGGAGGAGACTATCTGCATTCCGAGAAGACAGAAAAGTAATCGTGCCTGAAAAGTACAATGTACCCATGAGAACCAGGTACTGAAAATCTATTTCTCACAATTAGCATATACCACTTATATTTTCTATAGCTTTCCTAACACTATCCCTATGGAAGACACTGTCAATATCAGGGGGCTAGCTACTTAAAATAGAACTTGCAGAACATTTTATATTCAAACTGCAATAATAGTTAATGAACAATTTCTTTAACAAATTTTAGAATCCTTTAATTTCCAACATGTTGCCTCCTTTCTTCCTGAACACTAAGAATGTGAGTTTTTATGTTATCTGAGCCAGAATGACAAAGACAAAATAAACAAACAAAAACAACAACAAGCGTTGGCATAGATATGGGGAAAGAGGAATGTTCATACATTGTTAGTGGGAGTGTGAAGCCTGAGAAAATCAATAGAAGCTATTTTATTATGTACTCAATTGAATTCACATTGTCTGTTGTGTTTATAATAATTAAAATGACAAATTTAGATGTCATATGGAATAATTTAGTTAAATGCAGATAAACAGCTTGCATTTTTATTTTTGTTTCATAATTTAGGTATAATAACTTTGAGCATAAGTAAAAAGTTTCAAAATATATAATATTAAACTTGTGGTTTTATTTTTCTCTCTTCACTATTCAATTCTGTCCTGTACACAGTTATATTCTCAAGGTTAATTCTACTCAGGGAAATTAGTTCCTGTGCTCTTTGATTTTAAACTGATTGTATAATTTGAAATCAGTATGTAGGTCATGCTATTGTGAATACCAAAATATTTATTACATCAACCTTGAAATGACACCATCTTAATCAGTTCTTGGAAAATCATTGCCTGCTTGCTTCTAACAGTCAACTCTATTCTTAGTCATTTCCTCCAATCTATATTCTCTGAATTGGCATTATTACCTGTGAAGCTAAGAAAATCCTCCATACACCTTGTCTCATTGCTAGTTTCTGTTCTTCTGGGATCTTTCACTCTGCTCTCTTATGATTTTTTTTTATTTAAGTTCATTTTTATTTACTTCCTCCTCATATTTTTCTAAAATAAAATTCTAAGGAGTCCTCCCTTCCTACCACATTGAATTCTACCTATGAAGCTTAGTTAAAATATTGTCCCTCAGCTGAGGGAATCTTCCCAATTATTCTTTTCAATAATCCATTGTTCTATTTTCTTTATCATCTCTTCCTCAAATTTCAATTGAATTAGTAACATTGTTTATCATGCTTTTAGCATTTAAGGTTCCAATATTTATGTGATGCTCAATTGATTTTTAATGATTTGGGGTAAATATTTTCCTTTCGTTATTTTCTAAATCTTCAATGAAACTTATAATTCTAGAACCACAATATATACTTACTTCTGTTTACTATCATATAATCACTTTCTGGCAACATCATTCTTGCTGCTGTTTTGCTTTACTTTTTGAAAAGATGTAATATGCCATGTTTTTCTTTATGATAATTAATATTTAACAACTATACTTCCTTTCCCATATCAAAGACAACTTTTATGTTTCAATTCAAATATTGAGTTTTTCACATTACAAATTTTTGTCAAAATGCTAGTCATCTTCAGCCCTAATAGTAAAGAATCCAGGTTAACATATAAGTAGTGTGCTTGACTTCTTCACAAGACCCTTTGGGGGCTTAAAGCTTGAGTGTACTGCGATACCAAAATCTGGACTAATCCACTTGTGAACCACAGTGACTAATTGGCTTCTGTTCCCAGACTACATTCACCTTCTTCAGTAATAAGCAAATGCAGTTAAATATCTGGAATGAAGAGAAGTGACTAGTCACCCAATGGACCTATTGATTTGTAATTAATTCCTCTTCCTGCCTAACTCCTATTGTTAAGGTGGCACTACAAAGATTGACCCTACCCTCCACCCAATTCATAAAATAGATCTGGTGCATTTTGGCTGTGATCTTCTATTTATCCTAACCTGCATCCCTGACATTCTTCCCAACCACTCTTTAATTTTTTAATAATATCTGAAAAATGATCTGTTTTTTCCTTGTTCATTAATTCAGTATCATTGTAATTTGAATGTTCACTTATCTTTCCTTAGTTATTTCTAAAAAGAATAAAATTAAAAATATATGCCCAACTTCTCATTCTGTTTCAGAATACAATCTTAACATTAAAAATATATTTAAAATAAGCAATAATCCTCCTTTACTGAGCAAATAAATAGAGGTATTTGGTTAAACACATGTCAACATACTCAAATTAGTTGTGAATACTTGGCACATCACATCTGATCAGCCAGTGGTTTGTTTGCAAGAACAGTCCATTTTTCTATGTTTGGGGAAGTAAGAAGATACAATTAGCAGGGAAGGAATTTTTTGTTATCTAGAATTTTTAGAATTTTATACCATATGCAACTCTTAAAACTGGTTATTCACCAATACTGTGGGATAATGGTCTTATACACTATAAAGATTTGTCACTTGCATTAGTTTAATAAAACAGTAATTGGCCAGTAAACAGGCAGGAAATATAGTCAGGGCAACCAGGCTAGGAGAAATCTGGGAAGAAGAAAGGCATAAAGTCAGTCACCAGTCAAATGCACAGGAAACAAGATGAGAATGCTGCACCGAGAAAAGGTACAAAGTACATGACTACCATAGACAAGAATTATGGGTTAATTTAAGTTGTAAGAGCTACTTAATAATAAGTCTTAACTAATAAACGAAACAATTTACAATAAACATAAGTCTCTGTGTTTCTTTGGGACTGAATGGCTAAGGGAATAGGCAGAGAAGAAATTTCCATTTACAAACCTGTGTCTTCCTCTTTTCATCACTTTACCATACTTCTCTCCATCTCTGTATGGACTAGAATGTGTATTAAAAATGTTTGAGTGTTAGTGACTTGCCAACATGTCTCCTTGCAATCACGAATGTGCAATGTACAAGGAATCCAAACAATTCTAAGAGCTAATGTGTGGGTAGTGTTCCTTATAAGAAGGCTGTCCAATGACAGCTTTGGTTCCATATCTTAGGTTTCTTTCCCTGTTGACCTTTATTTCTCCCTATCTTAGAGTTAGACTGTGAGATGATTGATCTAAGATGAAAATTCAAATCTTTCTAATTTTTTTAACCAATCACCATCATTTAAAACAAAGGCCAGAATACTTTCAGGATTTCTTTAGCAACTTCAAATTAAAAAGAAGGTGGAGACCATTCCAGACAGAATTCAAGAGAAGGAACACATTTTATTTGCTTTTGAATTTCTAGGCCCATGTACAGGCCTAGTAAAGAAAGATGAAGAAAGAAAAAAAATTAGGTTGTGTTTCAATCAAAACTAAATAATTTCAAATTCCTATTTTTTTTAAAATACTGATTATTAGTCAGGATATTTTATCAAGAAATATAGGTTTAACTTTGAAAAACGAAATTAACAATGATTATATAATGATCCACAGAAGTCAATGTACAAAAAATGTAATATGCAAGCCTGTAAAAATCTTTAATTTAAATTAGTATATTCATATGTGAATATACTCACAAAATAAAACACACAGAGAAAAATCTAGACTATTTATTACTTTTTAATAATGTCAAATCTCACCAATGAGCAAGGTAAAAAATAAATACTGCTGTGAAATGTTACATAAAAGATGCTTTAGAGGAAATATGAGTGTGGGATGCTGTCCTATCAGGTTTACCTACAGGTTCCCATCACATTTTTTTTTAAATAAAAATAGAAGAGATGAAGCTTAGATAGAAACAAATTCCAAACAAAGTAGATCTCATCCTCAATTCAAAGCTGGGGATTAGCACTGCAGGTGGACAAAGGTTTACTAAGGAAACTGATAGCAGAAAGCTTTGGATTGCTATCTCCTGATACTGGCTGAAAGGAAAAATATATATGGATAAACTGATGAACTGATAGCTTTATTTCACACTGCAAAATGTGTCTCCAGAAATAAAATTTAATTCAAAATTACAGGAACTTATTTTGTTTTGTTGTTGTTAGCAGCTATGCCCTAAACTAGTAAGATAATAGGGATTATTTTTTTAAACATTTTAACTGATAATGTTATCATTTGGTATGCTTTTCTGAGTGAATACAACGTATGGAATATCTTATAAAATTCATTTGTCATGTATTAAATCACGGATCCCATTTCACAATAAAAACACTATACTTTGTAAAAAAAACACTGAATTATTTGAAAACTCATTACAAATGACTTAAAAACCATTAGCACTTTGCAGTACAATCAATGCACCATAGATATGATTACACCTTTTAAAAAGTTAGTAATATTATATTAGTAAAGACAATCTGTTAAGTGACATAAAACATCATTATCATTTGTGTGTGTGTGTGTGTGTGTGTGTGTGTGATAATTCACATGGTATGTTTATAAAATAGTAGAGTGACTTTGAGTGGTTAAGGAGCAGGTTGGTACCTATGATAATATGACAATTTTCTAGGCACTCATGATTGTTTGAAAGCATTTGTTACATTAAATATGATATTTGTTTCACTAGGATATTTGGGATATGAGGCGTTACAAAGAAAATTAGCATTGGATGAAATTAAACAGGCAAGAAAGACTTCACCAAAGTTTACTTCAATAGGAGGGAAAGACTGACCTTCAGCTCTAGTAAAACATAGAGAGAACATCTCACCACTGAGGTTAGGTGCAACTTTTCTTAGTATGAATTGACCATCTCTATGTAGAAATTGGCTAGTGACTGGAGCTAGGGTACTATGCGCCAGCAGAGACTGGCAGGGAGGGCTTCTGCCTTTCTGAAAACTACAAATTTATATAGCTACCAGACCCTTGTAACAGAGGTTGCTTGGATGTAGAACTGATGAGTCATTAGCTCTAATAAAGTAGAGGTAAAGCCCTAGAGCCAAGAAGAACCTGTTATAAAGCTCAGTTGAGAATGTATCCTTTGAAAGTCCAAATGAGTAGCTTCACAGGCATCAAGGACCTGCCATACAAATCATTTCCATGGTACAGCCACTTAGAATTGGAAATACTTGTGTTAGGGTTCAAAATTTGGCTTTACCACTTACAATCTAAAAGGGTTTAAAAGAATAAAAAGTTGATAATATTTCTTTCCAAGTAAAATCTTTGTTTTATTAAATAAAGCATCATGCAAGTTATCTTGATTATACAAAATTAATACACAGGCTGGAGCAATGGACCTGGCAGAGATTCTTGTTAACAGTACCCACATGGCAGCTCAAAATTGCTGTTAACTATTGTAACTATGTGTGAAGAGGATTAGGTATGTCTGCTGACATCTGAAGGTGCCTACATCCACATGATACACATATATTCACACAAACTCACATATGTACACATGAAAACGAATAAGCAAATGGTGCAGGAGAATTGTCTGTATTCTGTCAGTCATGTATTTTAACAAAATGCTGATTGGCCAGGCAGGAAGTATAGGTGGGTCAACCAGACTGGAATTAGAGACGGGGCGATAAGAACAGGAGAATGCTGGAATGAAGGAAGCCCATTCCTCCCAGTCCAGCTCAGACCACCGAAGAGGCAACATGTGACCTACCTGGCTAAGAAATGTACTGAGCCACATGGCTAACATAGATCAGAATAATGGGTTAGTATAAGTGATAAGAGCTAATAAGTAACCTGAGCTAAGGGGCCAATCAGTTTATAATCTTATGGAGATCACTCTGTGATTTTCTTTGGGGCTTGCCGGCTGTGGGATAACAGGCAGGACAGATACCCCAACAAGCAGGCCCCCTCATGTTACAACCAAATCACAAGGAAAAAGATTTGTAGACTCTGAAATGCTTCATTCCTACAAATACAAATGCTATTAGATGAGGGTTCCTCCATAGTTCTTGTGTCATTGATGGAAAGGATTAAGTCAAGACACAGTCTTAGTTTGGGGTTAATTTAGAAAAGAAACAAATAAAAAAATAAAAAAGAAACAAATGGCATAATCCAGAGAGAGATTGTGATTGGAGTGGCTAATACAACGGAGTGTGGCAGTACATGCATTTCTCCTTCATGGAATTTAAAGAAGTTTATACAAATATATGTACTGATGACAACAAATGATTGTGGAACACAACAAATTAGGAATTTTGTCACATACTAGCTTTGAAATTTATACAAATGGAGGGAGTAATTAAAGCCACAATGAATATGATAGAATTGAGTAGCTGAAGTCCTCCCAACGCACATCTGGTACCAGTGAATTGGTGTAGCATCCAGGTAAGGGTGCTACCTGCAACCCCAGGAGCTTAGCTTCTGCTGGAGCAGGTTTTGCCTATCTACACTTCAAGGGATTTTAAAACACAAACTCAAGGTCAGGAAGGAAACCATCAGTTTACTGCTACAGATTTATATGCTCACTCATCTAACTCCTCACTACCCAGTCTCAGAAATATTACTCAGATACTTGCTCAATTTTTGCTGGATATTTCATTCTATGAATTTTAAAGTTGTTTTCACCATTTTCTGAAATAAATGAAAAGCACCTTTCCAATATGTTTGCATCAAGTGCTAGTGCCATATGCTCTGGCAAATTTGTCCCCAGTTGCTATCAATCATTAGTCTAGACAAACCATCAGGCAATTGAGCAAAACTAGAATATGCTGGCTTATCAAGTAACAGTAGCTTATTGTGTGACTGTTTAGAGAATGGTGTAAATTTTTCTACTTTTTTCTCAGAAAATAATTGCTCTGTTGCTTCTAACCTTGCCTTGTGTGGAAACTCAGACATACTGAATTTTGAGAGGAAAAGAGAGGAAGAAACAAACTAAAAACGTCTTATTTAAAGAGAGAAGTCTCTTGTAAACAATTTGGACTCTTTGGACCATACAAATAAATAAAAAAAATCATGATTTCCCACAAGAAAGTTTTAGTTATTTTTAAAGCTATTACCAAAGCAAACACTTCACAAAAGATGGAGTAGAGGGGGTATTTTCACAGACGTTCATGTATGCTATTGCACGTCTTTGCCAAGGCATCCAAATCAGGGATATAGACAAATAACATCAACTGCCAATGACATACCTTCTAACTACAGTAAAGAAAGGTTCCTCTTCAAGTTAATCTTATCTAAGAGTCAATAATGTAATTCTGTGAAGTAAATGTCCATCTTAGTTTCAAACCGGCAAGAAACTACAGAACGTGTGAGAAAACCTGCACTCGTGCCCCGTGTGTATGTGTACTTCCATTCTATAATAAAAATATCTCAAAATGTCTTACTCTGTTCCTTTCTGATTGCTCTCCATGGTAGTGGGAAGACAATTAGAAACAGTTTCTACCTTTACTCTTTAAGACATGCCGAGGATGCGACACCCAGTAATTACCCCTCTTAAGTCTGCATTATTCTTAGAAATGAGGCCACGAGGTAGGACTTAGTGCCACTAACAAGCCGTAATTTCTTACTGATAATTTCTCAGTTGTATACAGTGAAAGATCACCTAAAGCCACACCACCACCCATCTTTTCCGAGGCTGCCTTTGATTCTATTTGTGGGATTTTGGCTCAATTCTAAACATATATATTAAGCATCAGCTTTGTGCTAGTTTCTTTGAAGAGAATATAATGATGAAAGGGCATAAACACAGACTAGAGCCATTTATAAAGAGGGAACCTCAGTTGAGAAGAGGCCCTCAGCACTTGTCGTCTGAGCAAACCTGTGGTGCATTTTCCTGATTGATAATAGATGTGGGAGGGTTTAGCTTTCCTTTCTCTTTCCTCTCTTCCTACCAACTCCCTGTCTTTTTCTACATTCTCTCCATCTATACGTATCATCTTTGTCACCACTGTGGGTGGTGCCACTCCTAGGCTGGTGGTTCTGGGTGATATGAAGTCCGGTTTAAAAAGTTTTGATGATCAAGACAGTAAGTAGAATTCCTCTTGGTTTTCACTCCTATTTGACTTCCCTCAGGGATGAACTGCAAGCTGTAAGATGAAACAAACCGTTTCCTCCCCAGGTTGCTTTTGACCATGGCTTTTAATCACAAGAGAAAGCCTAAGATACCATTCTCCTCTTGGCATTGTCATCTCTTTCCTGTTCCTCTCCTTTCTCTGACAATCTCTTTTGTCATAATTTGTCTCCTTCCTCTCTTCTGTCTTCTCTCCATCTCTCCCTCTTTCCACCATTTTCTCTCTATTGTATTTCGTTGGCCACCTGCTTCTTTAAGTCCAGGCTCATCACTGCCACCTTCCTTTTTCTTTGCTCCCTCTTTGTTATTTCCCTCTCTACTCTTTATTATCCCCCCCCGTTTTACCTTTGCTCCTTTCTCCTTCTTTCCATGCCCCCATTTTCACTTTTCTTTCTGTAACCACTCTGTCGCTTCTCCTATCCTACTGGTCTCTGAATTGCTTTATTTTTCTTAAATGTCCTCTTTCTCGCTTCCCTCTACATCTCTTCTTCCCCATCTTCCCTCTTCTCTCTGTCACATTTCTACCTCTTGTCCTCTATCACCAATCTTTCTTCTCTTACCTTCCCTCACTCTTTCCTCCTGTTTAATTTCTGTTCTTTCCTCCTCCCTCTACTCTCCTTCTCTATCTTTTCGAATCTGCACATTTACTCACTCTCCCTTTCTCAACTTTGATTCTTATTTCCTCTTCTCACCCCTGATCTCTTGCCCCAACACTGCCTTTCTTTTTTTTCTCTACTTTACTTGTTTGCCCTTCTTTCCCCTCTCTTCCTCCTGTCTCTACTCCCTTGTCTATCGTCTCATCATCTCCCTTTAATCTTTAACCCTCTTCCCTATCTCCAGCTCATTCAATTTTCATTTTTCACTCTCTGACCTCTGCTTCCTCTTTCTCTCCTGTTGATTTCTTGTAACACTTGCTTCTCTACCTGTCCCATCTCTCCTGTACTCTTTCTTCACTACTTTTCCTATCCTTTCCCTTTTTATCTTCTCTCATCTTTGTCTTCTCTCCTTCCTCTATGTGTGTCTGTCCCTTCTTCACCTCCACCTTTCTCCTCTCCTTTTCACACTGCGCCCTTTTTCTCTTTTCAACTTCAGCTCTCTTCTATATATTCTATTGTCTATTCTGCTCCTACTCTTTCACTTCACCCCTTTCTCCTCTCCCCTCTCCATCCTTTCATCCCTTTTGTTTATGTTTCACTCCATCTCCCCTTCCTCTTTCTTCTTACCCTCTCCTGATCACTCTCTTGTCAACTATCTTTTTTTATTCTCTATTATTTCTTCCTACTCCATTTCATAATCCCATGGACTCTCTCCCCTTTCCCCTTTTATTTTCTCTATTCTCCCTACTACTATCTTTGTCTCCTTCATCTCCTTCTTGATTTTTCTTTGCTTTTTCTCCACGCTCTACCTTCTCTCCTATTCCCTGTTTAGTTCATTATCTCTCCCCCTTCTCTACAGCTTTAACATTGTAAATGTGAGAAGAATCAAAATATTAATGATACCATTCTGCATCCTTTGTAGCTATGAAGCACCCCAAGTATTTACTCACTCGTTTATTTCTCATCTTGGAGGTTTTTTGTTTATTTCTAAATTGGAATGTTCTATTTACTGCTTCTCCCTGCAATCATTGATAAAGGCAGGAAGTCTAATCAAATATTCAAGGACAACAGGAGCTGATGTTCTCAAATTGTGGGAATAGCATCCTGAATCAGCTTTCTCCACATGTATAAAAATATATCCTTCTTTCTATGTTCTTTGGAGAGACTACATTGATGAAAGGAGTACTCAGTTTGAGTAGGTGCTGTACTTGAGAAGTTTATTATTTTTCATTTGACCTGTCTTCTTTGAATTCTCTTTTCTACATAAAAACAATAAAGTAAAACCGTTGGACAGTTTCCATTCATTAAATTCAGCATTTCCCAATTCTGCATTTTATGTTAGACATAAAATAGTAAATTTAAATTGCAAAACATTTTATAACTAGACGTAAAATTGCACGAATGACATTTAAGTACTCATATTCCAAAAAAGAAGAAAATAAAGATACAACATGGAGTAAACACTTTTTAAAATATTGTGTGAGAGACAGTATATAGGAATTTACATGTAAAAGGTGAGGAAATCATGTGAGAAATGGAAAAATACTGGGTGTTAAGAAAGAGTTTACAGACTAGTTCAAAGTCAAAAATATTATGTTAAAATGTCTGAAGGAAATTAAGAATATAGTTAGTAGTTTGATACAAATAGTGACTCACTATTTGAATGTGAAACTGGTTGTAATTTTGACCGAAAAAGATTAAGGGCCTAGGTAAAACTTTTTCATGATAAAGTCTGTGGGTTTTATCCAACAAGCAATAAGGAAGTAATTAGAAATTTTTAAGGAAAGAAGTATCCAAATAAAAGCAGTATGTGATTTTTTCTTACTGTATATTAGTTGATAGAGTACTTAACTAGCTTGCTGGAGGCCCTAGGTTCAATCTTAGGCACCATTTGAGCCAGGTGTAGGAGCACACACCTGCATTTCCAGCTCTAGGGAAATGGAAACAAACGTATCAGAACTTCAAGGTCAATCGTGGTCATGTAGAGAATTTAAAACCAGTGTGGATTATCACAAACTGTCTCAGTGAAGGCTGTACTGAGATAAGGGGATAAATAATGTCCCCAGTTCTTACATAGTGAAGTCACCTTAGGAAAATGAAGCTGGTAAATTGTACATTAGAAAACATACGAAAAAAAGCTGTGAGACGTATTTGGAGAGGATATATAGAGGAACATTGTTCTCAAGTAGTGTACAAGAATGAGAGAAGACGGCTGTAAGTGAAAATGTTGCAGCCAATAAAAGCCATATTTAGACTCTTAGCTTACAGAATCTCCAGTTTAGAATGAGTTGGTTTTGAAGTATTTTAAGAGATATTTATTTATAAATGTTGGTTTTGACAGATCACTTTTAAAGAATTATTTCAAATGACTGCCAATTTATAAATATGAAATGGGCAAATGAAAGTACATAATATATTTAAAGATTTGTTTGGAAGTTTGATCTGGATACTAGAAATAACAGAAAAATCAAGGTTAGTGTCTGAATAAAATTATGTTTTCTTGACATAGAAATTTAAATTCATTGCTCAATAGGCTCTGAAATGATAGACATTTGTATAGCAACAAGGCACTCACCTCTTTATTCTTGCCTCCACTAAAAATATTTCTGAACAAAGTTCTCCAGTGAATTCAATGTTAAGTACAGAAAAAAAAATAGATGTGAAAATTATTGGTTATACAGTTATAATTTGATAAGCAATGCTTATATTGAGTTAAGAAGCTAGTCTTACTCAGGAATATAAATTTCTTTTGGTTCATTATTGACTCAGAGGGTGCATTCACTTTATTTATAATAGGTGATTTGCAGCTGAAATGCCTTCCTTAGTAAGTGACTTTGGGGAGAAAGCATACCTGCATGTTGAAGACACATTCAAACAGCAAATTCAGGGCAGAAAGCTCATCATACAAGATTATATTTTGCTGTGAGGAATAGAGAATATTCAGAGGAGCAGCACGCAAACATACAGTTAGACAAATGTGTGGTTTTATAGTTGACTTCAAATACTATGAGAAATGCTTTCAATAAGAATTATTAGCTGAGTGGGCTTCAAAAATGATGTTATTTATACAATTTTTACTAGAAAATAACTTTAAAGCTAGGTTTTAAGTTTAAGATTAGGTAACTTTTTTAATTTAAAAGAGAAATGATTATAGGTGCCATTAATATTTATTGACAAATATAGTGTATAAAAAGGTTTGTTAGGACAATGTAATTGGTGTATTTTTCTATATTCATTTATTTATTGCTTAAAATGTAGTTACTTTATTCTTAACGTGCTATTTCATTTTAAATTCTAAAAATAAATATTTTTAAGTACAATGTTAAAAATTCAGAGCATGATAAGAGCTGAATATTTAAACTGTGGAGAGTTGTCTAAAGGAGTTAATTACTGATTTTCTGGACTGTCACATGCTATCAATGGTTTATAAATTCATGTTTTCTCCCATATTCATATTTGGTTTCAGTACCTTCTCATTACATTTCATGTTTCCTTTCCATTTCTTATACTGAAAGATACTAAGAGTATTAATATGGCATTGTCTATGGCAAGGCCCAAGACCTATTATTTATTAGATTTTATTGAATAAAAAATAACTTGTACAAGAATAGAAGAATTCGGTAAACAGGACGAAAATTTAAACATCAGACCCATTCCTTTATTTCTAGTATCTGCCAAGACCAAATACCTCAGTGAATCCTCTAAGCAAAGACAATTTTAAAATAAGTCTCATCTATGTATTGGGGGGAACAATAGCATTATTAATAGCTGGAATGAAATTTCAAATAGATTTTGTGTCAGATAAAGGAAAAATTGTGCTTTAACCTCTCATTAAATTCAGTATTTCAACTTCATAGTTTGTCCAACATCTATTATTTTATTTGAATTTGAATTTTAAATCATTTTTCCATTTACCAATGAAAATATCTACAAATTTAGGATGCTTAGTCAACAGTATTTTTTTTTGATGTGCTTGGATTTCCTCATAATCCACATATTTGATAAGATAAATTCAGTCAATTATACCCTAAAGTGACTTTGAAAGAGCCCAGGCTAGAAGCCTAAACCAGAGGTAAGGAGTATTTGATGAGTTTCCACCTGTATTCTCCTTTCCTTCCTCTTGTTGGACATACCACTGAATACATACCCACTCTGCTAATGTTCGCATACTTTGACTAAATGCTTCAAGACCCCAGGGAGTATAGGCAAATCTCTGACATACTGATTCTATTTTCTTTACAAGTGTACTCAGTGGTGGGGCATATGGCTGTGGCTATTCCATTTTTCATTTTTAAGGAGACTACCAAATGTTTTCCATCATGGTTTTGCTCACAGACATTTGTGCTAAGTGTATGCAGATATCAATGAAGTGTTTTCATTTTAATGCAAGTGCACACACACATACACACACAGACACACACACTAATTTCCTTATCATCCTTCTTAGGCATTCTGCAAATAGAGAATACAGAATAATTTTCTCATGACACACTCAAAACAGTGCTAAGCCTTAATTGTAATAGTTATACAAATATCCTTATGCCAAACTTCTGAGCAAAAATATTCTATCACATTTTGAGGAGGTTCAAATCATTTCAAATTAGTCTAACTGCATTTTCATGTGGGAGCCTGAAATATTTTCAGTTGCACAATTTTTTATCTCTGTAAAAATATTTAAACTGTGGAGTTGTCTAAAGGAGTTGGTTAGAGTTCTGCATTAAAATAATCTACTTGTGGGGTATTGGCAAAGTTTGATTATTTTTCAAAGAGTCACTCTGTAGCCCAAGCTGGCCAGGAAATCATAGCAGTACTCCTGTCTTTGCCTCAACACCTGGTTGTTGGGAGTACACCACAGATACAGAGAAGCTTTGCCTTGTGTAATGGAAAACTAACTGAGCTGTTATGGTTTATCTTATTATTTATTCAATAGTTTTACAACATGACCAAAAGTAAGAGGATTACATGAGACCTAACAATTATGTCGCATGTGTATAAAGAACGCCAGCACACAATCATCCTTTTCTGGGAATTTTGCTTCCTAGGAAATCAACTTGATACTGAGTAATCTTCATCTACTCCCTACTGTCCAACTCAAGCCCTGCAGCAACAATGATAGACTAAAATACTGAATAGTTTTCTTTTTAATATATTTGATATTTCGGCGATTATGAAATTATGTTCATTGGCACTGGGCTTGTTTGTATTAGTGTAAGATTTTCAAAATCCATCCCTGTTCAAGTACCTGTTATTATTTTCACAGTTGCATAATATTTCAGAGTTATTAGTATACAGGCAATTGTGTTTTTAACTTATTGCACTCGTAGACATAACCACACACCTCTACACATTTTGCCTTTTTCCTCTTCCTGGTTATTTAGACTGCATTACCTTCACATCCTATACTTTCTATTCTAAATACGAGGAGTCAGGGTCATTTGAAACATTTGAAGCAAATTCTGACTATTAATTTTCCTTACAAAATAAGGAGCGAGGTCCGCTCGTGCCACTAAGCATGTTGGTAGATTCCCTGGCCTTGTCTTCCCAGTCACAGAGGAAATGGCTCCCATTCTGTGATGAGTATGAGGGCAGTATCAACAGGGTGAGGATAGGTGACAAAGAAGCCTTTATTCTGGTATTATTGTTATCTTGTTTTGAAAATAAAATTTTCAGAGAAGTGTCTTTCTATTAAAATCATGTAATCTGGCACAAGAGAGATGTTTTGGTGTTAAAAGCACTGTCTTCACTTAAAGGGGGTTGGGTTATATTCCTAGCATGCATGTGTTGCCTAAATAACATCTGTAACTACAGTTTCATGGGATCAATTACTTTCTGGCCTCAAGAGGCACTGTATGCACATGGTGCACATATATATTCGTGTAAACACTCACATATGTTTCAAAAATTATGCAATCAAGGAAAGAGTAGAGAAATAAATTTTGCATTTTGATACTGAAAATTGTGTTTTATGTTGCCAAAAAAATTTCAGTTGTTGATGAGATTAAATGTGTTCTAGATTGATTCTCATAGTAAATAAGAGTTTACTTATTTACTTAAAAGAGTTTCACACCGTCAAATGTTATAAATTTAAGTTAAATTATTTGGTTTCTAATAATTGGCATTTAAATAATTTATAAATGAAAGGAACGGTATGTTGTTTGAAGGAAAGAATATTAAGAATGAGGTAATAATATATGAAATGGAAAATGTAATTGGAATTTTTTCTGAATAAAAGCATTGTCTCATTTTTATTGTATTTAAGAATATAAAAGACACTTTATAATAAAAATATTGTTTAATTGTACTGATAAAAAGCAATATTTCTTTAAAGGCAGTCCAATTAGCAAATTGAGGGAAGGTTATTATTTCATAATGATTTAATCAGTAGTTTATGAGAGTAATAAGGGAAAATTTGCATACAGTCATGCCACTGAATGTCAGAGGGTAAATATTCCTTATCAATCAATGGGTAGCTATTTCTTTATATAAAATTAGCAAAGTGAAAGAGCAGTTTAAAAAGTATATGAATATTCAGAGTGGGAGTCTATGAAAGCTGATTAAGATAGCAAAGTTTGATGCATATATCCAGACATCTGCCTTGGAAGCCTCATTTAAGTAGTGTATATTTTCACCAGCCATTTCTGTACAGATAGAAAAAAATTATATTTGACGTTGAGTAGAATGATTTTTATTTTGCAACACTGAATGGAAATCTAGAGAGACTCCTCTGCTTCAGCAATGAGGATGAAAAGTAAACCAATGTAGAGAATTCCATTTGGGGGCTTGGTGGTGGTGGTAAACACCTTTCATCCCAACACTCAAGAGGCAGAGGCAGGTGGGTCTCTGAGAGCTGGAGGCCAGCCTGGTCTACAAGAGCTAGTTCTAGGAAAGGCTCCACAGCTACAGAGAAACCCTGTCTTGAAACTCCCCTCAAAAAGAATTTCATTTTCTCTTTTCTTTCTCTGTTCTTTCTCTTCTCTCTCTGACTTTTCCATGTATCTCCTCTCTATCTTTCCCACTCTTCTTTTCTCTATTTCCAGTTTTTCTCACCTTGCATCTCTTCCCCCTCTACCATTTATGTAACATCCTTTCTCTTCTCTGTCCCGTGTCTCTGTCTGTTCCTTACCCATCCCTCCTTTCTGGCTTTTTGTTGCCCACTCTTCCCTTTGCTATAGCCGTACTCTTTCCTTTCTGGACTGTCGCCCCTCTCAAGTCTTGCCACTTTCCTCCTTTGTTCATTCCCGTCACTGACTGCTCTACTCTTTCCTCACTGTCCTCTCCCATCTCCGACTCATCTTTACCACACTTTGTGTTCTTCCTTCTAATGCTTTCCTCATTCTTCTCACCCTAACACTTCTATCCTTCTCCTGACCTCTGTTTGCCCTCTAATGCCCTCACTTCTAGCCTTTCTTCTTTCTCTTTCCAGCCTCATCTCACATGGACATGGGAGATTTTTCCTCTATACCCTCTCATCCCATCTGTCCACTTCTTCCTTTGTGGTCATCCTTTCTTTCCTTCCTCCTTCCTTTCTGTCCCCTCTTCTTTCACCCATTTTTGTTCTTTTTGAAGTCTCCATCCTTTCCCCTTCTTTTCCCTTCATTTCCACTGTGTGATATTCAATCAATTACTTTTCTCCTCTCTTGTAATTTCAAGTCCTTTTCTCTCCAGTTGCTTCCCATTGCCTCTCTTCCCTAACTGCTCTCTCCCTATCTCTTCCTTTTTCCTCACTTCACCATCTATCTATTCTTGCCTCCTCCTGTTCCCCTTCTCTTTCTATGCTTCCTTCTCTCAACTGTCCACGTTTCCCACTTGTCCTTTCTCTACCCTATTTCTTCTCTCCAATTCTTTGCCCTCCTTCTCTTCTCTCACCTTGATCTCTCTACCTCTCATCTTTTCCTACTATTCCCTCAGCTTTATCCTCCCGCTCTTTCTCCTCTCCGCTATTGTATATTCTCTCCCTTTCATTTCTCACCTCCCTTCTCATGACTTCTCTCGCTCTCCTCTCTCCACCACTTCTTATGCTCTATCTCTATTTGCCCTCCTTCTACCACCCATTTTACCCTTATTCCTTCATCTCTGTCCCTTCTCCTACTTTTGTCCCCCTCTTATATTCTTTTCTTCCTTCTCCTTTTCCCACATTCTCTTCTCTGCTATCCACAACCTCTCAAGTTTCTAGTCTCTCTCTTTATAGGTTGTTCCTCTTATATGCTTCCCCACCCTTTCAGTGTCCTACTTTCTAAAGTAGCTTCTATCCTGCCAAGCCCCACAGTTGGTTATTCCTAAGGAAAAAAAAAACAGAGGCTTTTATTTATTATAAACTGTTTGGCCTATTAGTTCAGGCTTATTATCAACTAGTTCTTACAACTTAAATTAATCCATAATTCTTCTCTATGTTTAACCATGTGACTTGTATCTTTTTTTCAGTGAGGCATTTTCATCTTGCTTCCTCTGTGTCTACGTTGCATCTGTGTCTCTGGCTTTCCTCTTCATAGAATTATCTTAGGCTCATCACCCTGGGAAATGGCCAATCAGCATTTTATTAAATAATAAAAGTGACAAATCATTATGGTGTACAATAGCTTTTTCCCAAAATGTTTCCCCATTTTTTCTCTTCAAAATAAGAACTCTGATTATAATCTCCATTATTTACATTTTCCCTGATTATTATCCATAAAAATTGTAACCAACATTCTAAACAAAGCCAAATATCTATAGTATATTTTTTGAAAATATTGGTGTAGTTTTTAGGCAACTTTTTGCTGATTGGGGGCATTGATAATCTTACGGGGGACCCAAAGAAAATTTAGAATTTTAGTCATGTCATGACTGGAGTACTTTGTGAAGCTGGATCACCTCAATCAGCAGTCTTGAGGCCATTCTAGTTATAAAACTCAGAGGAAACTGCAACAAAGGTGCACTGAAAAACTAGAGCACCTGGGACATCCATTCCCATTGGAGATTTTCCAGGGGTCTTCCTTGATCAAAACTTATTTTTCTTAACCCAGAATGAGTCCACTGCCTCTCATTTCCTGTGGAAAGAAAAGCAAAGCCTATCCTCCAAAGTAACTTACTTGGGGCTTAAATTTTGAAGTCTATTTATGCAGAAGCATTTGTAGCCAAATGTCTTTTAGAAATTGTTGCTCCTTCTTAAGAAATCAGACAATTGAAAGACAACACAATAACATATAATATCTAGGTTCTGTGTGTATTTTCGATCTTTATGTGGCTTTTTTAAAACTCTATTTCTTTTATTTTTATTTTTTAACTTTTGTTTTCTTGAGACAGGGTTTCTCTGTCTCCCTTTTGCTGTCCTGGTACTGATTCTGCATACCAGGCTGGCCTCAAATTCAGAGATTTTTCTGACTCTGCATCCCAAGTACTGGGATTAAGGGTGTGTACCTTATTCCTTTTTTTAAAAGGGATTTTTCTAGTCTTTTTCTTTTGTGTCCCAAGCCTTATGTATATTCTTAAACACATTATAAACTGTTTAGTGGATATTTTTCATCTGAATGTGCATTTACTGTATATCTCTATCTTCTTCTTATCACATGAGTCTTTATTCTGCTAAGCTACATAGCTAGGATAAAAGCTGTGGCTTCGACAACTAATTGCACCTCATTCTAGCTGTTTCAGAGTCTAGTTTCATAGCAGAGGTACTGAGAGCAATCACATTTATTGCTACAACTCTGCAGTTTCTAGTTCCATGCCACCACCAAAAAGTCAGATGCTGGCTCCTCATAAACAACATCTATGTGTTTGTTGGCAAGGCCCTTTAAAAGAACTGCAAGGTTTTTATTGCTAATACTAAATAAGGAAGACTCTCTTAAAGGAGCCAAGCCTCTGCTTACCACCAGCAAACAGAGCCTAACAAAGAAAACATGGTTACCGATAAGCTGTGCTTATATGTGCTTTTATCTGTCTAGAATCTTTTTTTTTTTGAAGCTTTCTCAGGCTTCATGTCAAAATCCTTGCCAAACATTTGGGTACCATTTGTAGACAGAAGTTTCTGTCCCACTCAGTCCCACAGACATGCAGTCCCCAAGAAACAGATGCTTATGTTAATTATAAAATGTTTGGCATTTTAGCTCAGGCTTATTATTAACTTGCTATTATAATTTAAATTAACCCACAATTTTTGTCCATATTTAGCCACATAGATTGGTACTTTTTCTCACTCAGACATTCTGATCTTGCTTCCTCTGCATCTGGATGGCAACACTATCACTGTCTCTCATCTTCCCAGAATACCCTTAGTGTCATTGCTCCACCTATACTTCTGACTACTAGTCAACCAGTCTTTTATTAAACTAATATGAGTGACAAATCTTTACAGTGTACAAGAGCACTATACCACACGATCCCACAACTCCACCCACCCAATTTTTTCTTTTGTCTTTCATATCTCCCACTCCATTATTACCCTCTAAGCCTTTCTACTTTTTCCTCTTCCTCATTGCCCTATCTTTTGTCCTCTTCTCTTCGTTCCCCTGTGTACCTTCCCTGTTACCTATTCCTGTCCTTTCTTCCCTCTTCTCTGCTCTTCCTCTCTCCTCTCCCTACAACATTGCCTGCTTTTGTATTTCTCTATCTCTTCTTTACTTCCCCACATTCTTTACTTTCCCGTTAATACTCTTGCCCTCCACTCTTCACTTCAGGTTTTCATCTCTCTTCTCCCTCTTCCCCATTCTCACTCACATCGCTCCTCTATCTTGTCCACCCCATTTCCTGTCCCTTTGACCTTTCCTATTTTTCTTCCATCTCTAAACCACTTCCCTACTCTACCCTCTCTATTTCTCTTCACGATTTTTTATCCATAGTCTCCCCACTTTTCCTAAAGTTCTGCCTTCTCCAAATTGTATTTCTATTCCCTTCCCACTCTGTCATCACCTCTCTGTATTTTACTGCTAATCCATTTCTACTTCCCTCTCCTCTTCACCACCTCTAATCTTTCTCTTTTGCTTTTCCTCTCTTTTCCACCCTTCCCCCATTACCCAACAATCGAAAAGCAATCTGCCTCTCTTCCCTCTCCTCACACCTTCCCCCTTTCCTTCCTTATTACATGTTCCTTTTTCTTTTTTGTCTGCCTCCTTTCTGCTCTCTCATTGCTCGGTTCTCTCACCTCCTTTATAATCCTCCTTCTTATCCTCCTCTACATCACATTGTCCTCTCCACTATCCATCCCTTGCTTTCTCTGTTCCTTTTCAGTTTATCAACTTTTTCTATTTTCTTCTTTTCTATCCTGCAAGCCATTTTGTCACCCACTTTACCTCTCATCTCAATGCCTTTCCCCTTTCTACCCTCTGATTCTTTCTCTCATCTCCTATCTTTTGTCTCACTCTTTTTTCATTCCCCTCTCAACACACTCCCATATCTTCTCACTTGTCTTCATTTACACTCCCTCCTTCCTCACTGCTACCTCATCCCTTTCCTTTCTTTTTTCCTCTTTCCCATATTCTCTTTCATCTCACCTCTCTCCGTTCCACTCTTACCTCTCATTTTCTCATATACTTTCTCTTTCTTTTTCTCTCTCCTCTCTGAGCTATCTCTTCCCTCATTCCTTCCTCTATTGCTCATTCCTTAGCTTCTTTCACCTTTCATCAGTCTCCCTTTACCCTAGAGTTTTCTCCAGCTCTCATCTTCCTTTCTCCCCTCTCCCTTTATCTTTGCCTGTTTCACTAGTCCTTTCTCTTGTCTTCTCTCCTATCTCTGATTTTCATTTTCCCACTCACCCTGACAATACTCCCCTTCATCTGTTCTTGTTTTTCCTTCTTTGCCCTCCTATCTCTCCTTTTCACTCTTTTCTGTATTTGATCCCCTTGTCTTCTCCCTCTAAGAATAAAATAATTAAAATAGAAAATGTAACTGTATTTTTCTATTAAGGGAAATGAAAAGCTTATGAATAAAATTTATTATATTTTGCTGGTAACTTGCATCATTTCTTCATAGACAGTCCAATAGTTTTTATAAAGGCAGAATTATTTTTAGGTGAGCATCGTGCATCTACTTCACTTAGCTCAAAATCTGATAAGTATAACATTTTAGCATTACTGTCTTTAATATGTATCTTCTTAAAATTATATGAGTTCATTTCTCTGAAGACAGAGAAAACAACCCTACTTGATGAACTCCATTCCAGAAATCGTTCATATTTGACAGAAAAAAACAGAGACTTTCATATGAACTTAACAAACATACAAGCATGCATATGTACACACCACACTTCTCCCCTTGACATACACACACACACACAGAGGGAGAGAGAGAGAGAGAGAGAGAGAGAGAGAGAAACAGAGAGATAGAGACATACTCAGAGAAAGGAAAAAGGAAGAGAATATAAAAATTAGAGTTATCTCAGTGCAAGGTTTTTGGTGGAGCTTCTGATAATTATTTTGGTATGCACTAGTCATCAAGCCAAGCAATAGCATAAGTTGTGAGCTTTAAATGGTCTACAGAATGGGATAATAGAATGTTAGTTTAGAAATAGAACAGATATGAGGGTGAACATATCTCTAATAAAATCAAATAACAACCATTTACTATCATGTTATCATTTATGGAAGGCTAACAATTCATTCAGAAATTATGTTATTCTTCAATATCCTCAGATATTAAAACTGTACAATTTCTTCATAGTATTCCTGAATTATGAGTGACTTTAAAATGTGGGGCAATGGGTGCACTTTCTTATAAACATGCCACACTATCATTACAAAGTCTAGGCTGACATTTGCTGAGTAATATTGTAATGAATAGTTAAAAATTATTATTTTTAACTCATTTTTATACTACAGAGAGGAAATACTATATTGAATTCACTGAATCCAGACATATGTAAGAATAATAGCAAGGTTTCCCACTATAGAGAATGAACTCAAAAGGTCAGTTCATGCATCTGTGATAACTTTTGGTACCATTGCCAGAAACCCCTCCAATATTTCAAGGCACATAACTGTCAGTTACATTCTCAGGGCCTAACTCAGTCCCATTCAGGTTCCCCAACTGTCATTTCAGAGTCCTTGAGTTTATACTAGCTCAGATCAGCTGTCTCTCTGCTTTCTTTTTTCATTATAATCTTTATCCCCCTTGCTCATATGATTCTTCTTCCCTCTGTTCAACTGAATTCCAGGAGTTGTCTCAAACTTGGTATGCCAGACTCTCCAAGGAAGGACTCACCCCACGCCAAGAGGAGAGGAGATCTGAGGTGAAATGAGGAAAGGTAGGGGTTAAAGTGGAGAAGAGGAAGGGGGAACTAGGATACGTATGCAAAAATATTTTATATACCTGTTTTCAACAGCCACTAGAAAATAAGTAATTAGCCCTTCCATGTAGTTCTTTGGTGTCATAGATGAATTAAAAATTAGGAATAGGTCTCATTAGCCACTTAGAATTTTTTAAAAGTGATAAACATTAAATTTTAAAACTTTGTAGTATTCAGAATGATTCAATGAGTTATGGATAAACAAATATAGATTCAGTACATTAGGGTACTGAATTGGTAAAAGGAATAGATTAAATCCTGTTTAGAATAATGTCTTTAAAATTACTAATTTGAAAAATAAAACAATTTTTTAACATTGAAAATTTCATGGTTGAATATCATATTTATTGCCTTAAAGGACATTAACATGTACTATCACTGCTTGCTTTTTCTAACCAGCCTGTTTATTGCTGAGTTTCCAGATGCCATATCTGTGTGAAGTTCACTAGTGCAGAAAACCGATGCTGATCCAGAAAGCAAGGTGAGTCTAGCATCAGCCATGAGAGTTGTCAGAAATCCCTTCATGTTAGATGTTTATTTCTAGTCCTGTGTCTGTAAGCAATGCATTGGCAGTGACATTTATGTTTGGTTTACAAAGTAGCACTTATGACTACGAGCAATTAAGCAATAATGTTCACTGTGGTGGCATTAGGTGCCCTGAATTGTTGGTGAGAAGAGTTCACTGTACCAGAGCAAAGTTGGTTAGTCCATGGATCATGAGACCAAAATTACAGATTTGTCCCATGTACAAAAATTCTGTATGTCCTCACTTCAGTCTTTCCCTCCACTACAGTCATCCCCATCATCAC
Organism: Bramus lutescens; assembly: GCA_001685075.1. Taxonomy (NCBI): domain Eukaryota; kingdom Metazoa; phylum Chordata; class Mammalia; order Rodentia; family Cricetidae; genus Bramus; species Bramus lutescens. Next base: position 423,719 of record LOEQ01005081.1, read on the forward strand.
TGCTTTCTTTACCTGAAAATACAAATTTTGAAGTAAAAAAGTATATTGACTTAATGTGGATCTTTATGTGCTCAAAACATTAAGAGGCTGCTGGTTTGCGAATTAGAAGAAGAGATTAAAATATGCGATAGGGAACCAGTACAGTCAAAGGGACCATAGCTGTCAGAGACGCCAACAGAAGGAGTTGCGGCAAGGAAATACATATTGAAACCTGCCTGGAACTCAGAATGTTGATTGCTAAAGAAGGTATTATCTTGTTTTTGTTTGTTTCTTTATTTTATCTTGTTTTATTATTTGGTCGGCAAATTAGATAATAAGTAATAACTTACAGAAAAGCATTTTAACATCTGTTCTACAAATGATTGTTTGGCTCAGACTTCTAATCTCAGTGACTTGTAAGGCAAAGACATGAGGCTCACAGAAGTCAAGGCCTGCCAGGGGCAAGAAGTAAGCTTAAGTCCAGCTTGGTTGCACTTGTGACACCTTGTTTCAAAGTAAAAAGTGGACAAAGAAGGCTGTGGATATAGCTGTGTGACAGAATGCAATGGTATTTATCTAGCATGCATGAGGTTTTAGTCTTAACCTCAGTACAAGAAAAAAGAGAAAAAATAAAGGAAGAAAGAAAGAAAGAAAGAAAGAAAGAAAGAAAGAAAGAAAGAA